>JAJGRW010002850.1:0-309168 GCA_025461045.1 Carex parvula
GGGAAGACATCAACCCTGTTGGTGGCTCATCACGGGGGTCTCGAGATGGCTCGGCAATGGGCGACGGCGACTTGTCAGCTGGTGGCTGGGTAGCGACCTCTGCCTCGGCAATGGGCGACTTGTTAGCTGGTGTGGGTAGCTACCTCTGGCCCAGCAAGGGGCGATGGGAACCAGCCTGATCTAGCTCGGCAGGGTTCCTTTTCAGCAGGTGACATGGGGTTGGCGATGGCAGTGGTCTGCTTCCATGGGCCGAGGCGACAGCTAGGGAGCAGCCTCATCTGGCTCGACAGGAGGGGACTGGGGAGTATCATCAACCTCATGCACAGTAGCAAGGGGCTCTTTCCTTTGAACGGGGTGTGCAATGCCAGAAAAGCGGGGTTCAGCCTAGCAGACCTCGGATCTTTTCCTTCGTTCTACTCGGATTCTTATTGCGGGGGGTTCACTGTGATGAAGCTGAATTGGTGTTGTTTGAACAGCATGCCACTGACGGCGGGAGGCAGTGACATTGGGTGGGTGGAAACCGGTGGCACTGGCGACAGCTCGGCAGATGGTGTATGAACGGGGACCTCATTCCGTTGAGGCGGTGACGGCGGGAGGGTGCCAACCTGTGTCTCTGCGACATCGGGTCGGGAAATGGCGGCTCTTGCTGCGGGTGGCGTCTCGGGATTTCCTGCGATGTACAATCTGTACTTGGACTTATCGTCACCTAGCCATTCCAGATCTGAAACAGATTATAAGAAATTGAGGTTTCATATAAGCCATTTATAAGAAATTGAGAGCTCAAAGAAAACAATGCAGAGGAAATACCTATTATACCCTTATACGCCTTTCTTTATCTATCACAATTAATTCATTCACAATTACTACAAAAGTTAATTAACATCGGAATTAATAAAGGAAACAAGGATCCCGTACTCTCTCTCCCTCTCTCACTCCATCCCTTTCTCTCTTTTATGGAGTTGCTGGCACTGAGCTCAGTTGGATGAACTGAAATTTATAGGACTACAATACAAGAAAGTAAAAATAACTAAAATTCATAAGCCACTTTAATGCATTTAATTTCTAAAACAGTATGATTCTGATGTGTTTACAATTGTGACAATAAGAAGGGTACAATAAGGCAACGATTGGGTTCGGGTTGTTGTTTAATTCTCTCTTTTTCTTTCCCTTACTTCTTTTTCATATTTTTGGTTTGCACAGTACTTGGTTTACAAAGTAATTGCAAACTACATACCAGTGCCAAACAAGGTCGGTACACCTTTCCAACACAACACAGAGGACGGTACATGGTTCACACACAACACAGAGGTAAAACAATCCATGACCAAATTTAAATAAATACACATTTCCCCGCAAGCCCCAAATTCATCCCCTAAGGGTCGGGAAAATCAACAACCCGAACCCAATCGATCAAAATCCCAATTCTCGCAAAATCCCACAATCATTCACATCTCAAGCAACATTAATCAAGAAATTGGGGTGCTTAAATGATTACCCGAGAGAGAACAGAATCGCAACAGGGAGGTCAACTCAAAAGAAAAGCAAGCGACACAGAATCAGAAGGGAAACCGACAAACCAGCAACAGACACAAGAACCCAAACTAGAAAAGGTATTTTCAAAATATAATAGGAACCTAGTTTTAGTGTTTAGTCCCCATTTGATTGTGAACACTAAAACAATATAAATTGCAAGGATATTCCTATAAAAATATATATGCAAGGCTATTTAGGTCCTTATACACTACAATCATTTTTTACTCATATTAAGGTCAGTATAGCACTCAAAAAAGAGCAGATCAAGTTAACCTAATAACGTATCTTAGCAGACAAGTAATTTGCTTATCTTAAGGAAAAATTAGAAAATACTACTGCAATCATACAAACTGTATCTGTACTGAATTTTATAATGGAATATGCATACAAAGTTATTGTAAAATTATTATGATGGAAAAATTACTATGATTTGAAAAATTATAGTAAAATATGCAGTATAGATAATTATAGTAAAAATATGCAGTATAGTAAAAATATTTTCCAATCATAGTATGCAGACAAACTGTAGAAAGACAAGCCAAATTTAATGTATTTTACAATCATAGTAATTTATAACCTCCACTACTGCACATCTTTCTGCATATTTTTTTACCTTTACTGGAGTTTAAAATAAAAAGACAAAAGTTATTGTATGTTACTAGAAAAGGACAAGGTAAATAAATTATCTATCACTGTTTTATTATTTATTATTAAATATGATATGATATGAGATGGCTTGACACTGTAGTGGAGGTTATACATGTGCAGACAAACTGCCCCTTCACTTTTTAGTAAGAGTAGGATTTTTAGTAAGAGTGTCCTTGTTCCAAGGAAATGTGTACACATCCATGACAAAGGGGACAAATTGAACACAGTGGCAAATTGCTCAAGTGGAGAGGGGTAATTTAATCCTTGTTAGCATTTATTTGCTCACTATTCATCCGTTATTTTAGAAAGAATAACACCAGTAGTATTTATTTAAGAGAGAGAGATTTCCGCCAGATTGCAATAATTAATCAAATATTACATGAACAATTGCAAGAAACCCATTTCTGAAACATTAAACCCTGTTAATTTTAAACCCATTTATGAAATCCCATTTATGAAATCCATCGGACTAAACTCCCCATTGAACAAGTTCTTCTCAAAATTAACCAAGGTAACATAAATAAATCTGAAAGAGCGGACTAACTTACCAGATGGCTGTCGATCGATGGAGCGAGGACGGCGCTAGGGTTAGGTCTTTGGTTGAGGTACACAAAAGAGCGAGTGGCGGCGCCCTCTTTCTTCTCAAAGATCGGGAGACTGGCGGAACGATGGAGAGGCGCCGATTTGGTTAGATCGGGAAGGGAGAATATGGATCGGTTTTTGGGAGGATGGAGGAGGGGAGAGGAGTGTCGAGTGAGTTTTTGAAAAAAATCGCTAAGTCCGGGCTCACTTCAAGGAATCCAGATATCTGAAGGAGGGGTATCCTCTTCAATATGTGACCGCTACTCGTCGCAATATACGGTTTGATATATGCTATCAGTCGCTTTGAGATTCGGGCTTTCGTAGGGGTCGGTATTATTTGGGCATATCGATTTGTGCAATGTTAAAGAACGGTTCGGATCCCTTCATTTGTAAAGGAATGTACAACTGTACCAAAAGCACCACAATACATCTCTGTATCGCATTTACTAACTTTGCCAACCCAATTGAAATAACACAAAACGGATGGCTCCAGTGAAGATCAGGACGCTACATCACCGATCAAAAGGCTAAAATTTAACTTCCTTTCTGTTTGGTAATGCATGTACATGAATTATTTAAAAAAATTGTCTAAAATGAGAAAGTGATTTTCTTGTGATTTTATGGCCAAATCAAATCTACAAATGTCAATTTTGTACAATTTAATTATTATTACTCATTCTAATTGTTCAAAACAATGTGGACCGTTAATTTCCGTATGATCATTCAACGGTCGATTTGCTGAAAAATTACATCTAGTTTTTTTTAAAATGATCAACAAAGAACATGAAACCTTAAGAACATAAAAGTCAAGGAGGCCGGATACTAGAAAGCCTCCAAGGTAAACTATTTACGGCCATACGATGTTGCTATATTGTTTCGCTTGGATGGATCATTAAATGGATCTCGATTTAGCTCAAATTTTAATACAATCAAATCAATGCAATACTCTTTCATTTGAACGGTTCCGATCGATCAACGAATGCAATTTCGTCTTCGTTCCTTCACTGATCCACACAACAGGGGTTCAAGTCCTATGTACATTGAAGTTAGGCACAAGTGATTGATGCATATGCATTATGTTTTACAATATCAACACCTCACATTATTTTTACTAATGCATTATCAATGTTCAAGAATTAATTTTATTGTCATATAACCTTTATTAATATCACCTACATATTACCAATTTTCCTACAAATTTTAATTGAATCCCACTTATGCACCATATTTATAATATATATATTATATTAATCACAACAGTAACATATATATACTAATTACCTATAATTCACAAACTTAAAATTACTAACTGAATTATTAATATCTTACAACTTTCTAATTTGTAAGCAATTTCAAGTCAGAAATCAATTCAACTGCAGTTAAAAAGTTTCAATCTCTCTTAAAATTATATTGGCGCCTTCATTTTTCAAAACATCTTCTTATGTTGGGTCTTTGATCCGGACAGAGTAGTTAGACTATAAACAGCGCAACAAATTACATAAATTGAAGGCTGCCCTTATGTTTAATGCGCTGCACGAAGCAAAAATTGATCTGTCCTTTCCCCAAAATTTCGCTTTCGCTCCTTAGGCGCCAGATTCTTTTCAGTGAATTCACATCCCCCGGTACCGTAATAGCGAACTTTTAACACTCACTGAATCTGGACCTTTTATTTGATCTTGACACGAATCTCAAATCCCAATAATAGTTCTCCCGTAGCTAGAACGGATCTCAAAGATGCTGAGAATTAATCTCAACCCGTAAATTGAATGGAATCTTTACAGTAACTGAGAGGAGAGCTGATACGTATTCATTTCCCCCCAAAAACTCATCTTATTAGGTTACATGACCCATGACCCGCCTCCTCTCCCACTCATTTCCCCCCTTCTGATCACAATTAGCCCGCCTCCTCTCCCACTCATTCCCCCCCCCTTCTGATCACAGTTCGACCGCATCCCCCACCCCCCCTCACTTCCCCCCCTTCTGAGAGGAAATTGGTAAATCAGAGTTCGCCCACCTCCTCTCCCACTCATTCCCCCCCCCCCCCTCTACCTACCAGGTCACCTCTAAGTTGGCTTCCTTGTTCTCATTTTAGATCACTTATCTAGAAGCTTGGATTCTCGGAGTCGACGGCCATCCAATAGTCGGACTGGTAAATTTAGATCACGTATTTCACATTAAGGTTTAATTTTTGTTGTCTTAAGGTTTAATTTTTGTTTACTTATTTCGCTTTAAATTTACCAAATTTCTAGAATAGTCGGAGCACACTCAATTTGTGTTGAACAAACTGTCTTTTTACACAAAACATTGAACCGAGTCAAATTTGAGAGTGAAAATGTTAAAATTGGCATACTGCTTATGAGTGTATTGTTATACTGCTTTAAAATTCAAATTTGAGAGTGAGAGTCAAATTTGAGAGTGTATTGCATTGCTTATGAGCACATCTTTGTTAAAATTGGCATACTGCTTATGAGTGAAAATGTTAAAACTTGAGAGTGATAGTGAATTTGAGAGTGTATTATTATACTGCCGTTATAACAATGCAGTGATATACCCCATCTTTTTTCAATATAGTGTACATGTATAGTCTGCTTAAGTTATACTGCTGTTATAACAATGCAGTGATATACCCCTTCTTTTTTCAATATAGTGTACATGTATAGTCTTTTTTCAAAACTGATAACAATGCAGTTCTATAATTAATAAGTTCTTACTTATTAGAGTCTGCTACAATAATATATAGTAATAAGATAATAGCATTTTGAAAGTCTGCATTTTCAGTCTCATAGCATGACATTTTCATCCAATAGTCGGAGCATGACATTTGCAAAGGAACAAATAGTCAGAGCATGACATTTTCACTTTCCTTTTACACAAAACATTCGCAAAGCATGACATTTTCACTCTCAAATTCCGACAATGAGTACATACCCAGTTCAATGTAACAAGAAGCTTGGGAGTTCACAATTGTTCTTATTAGGAGTATACAGCATATTTATTAAATTACTATGGTATGCGGAGTATTTCCCATTTCGCAGGTTATATGATATAGCTGAGGTTCGTGAGGGGTAAAAGAGGAAACTATTATTTTCTATTAGTGCTCTTACTTTTGCATTAATCACCCTTAACAATGCATGTTTCACTATCAAATTCACCGTCATCTTCATGATCGTGCGATACAGTCACTCGTGGTTGGAGATTGATGTCAAATTTGAGAGTGCCTGTGAATTTGAGAGTGGAAATGAATAGTCGGAATGAAATGTCATGCTCATCCAATAGTCGGAGCATGACATTTGAGAGTCACAAATTTCAAATTCACGCTCAAATTCACTATCATATCATGACATTTTCACTTTATTTTTACACAACGTTCTCAAAGCATGACATTTTCACTCTCAAATTACAACAATGAGTACATACCCATTCCAAAAGCCAAAGTGGCACATATTATGTTGATTTCACCTTTGGTACATTGATTTTGCACATAAGTCCTTTGCATGGAATTCATGCTTCCTTGGTAAAACTCTGCCGTATGCCCCAAATCATGTATAAAGAAAAAGAAGAAAGAAATGACTAACAAAAGAAGCTTGGGAGTTCCATGTTTTGTACCCCCTCACTGCCATGAAAAAAGATAAATAAAAAATAACATACCCAACTCATTACAAAAAGGGGTGATATTTCCAGTAAGTGTTGCAGTCCGGGGGTTTAGCTTGTTAGTCTAGCATTTGAAGTTCCTTTTTGAACCAAATCTCTCTAAAGTTTGGCAACAAGCTCAATTATTGTTAAGCTTAATTTTTTATGGGTACATTACTAAATTTATCTGAATTATAATCCAGCAGCTTAGTTTCCTTTTCATTCAAACACATATCTCGCTGGAAGTCATCCCTCTCCTCCCGCCCCAATCGATTATGTGATCCTGATCACCTTACCAGTATTTACAAGGCTGACACGTGATAATTTCTTGACATGGCGATCTCAGATTGAGCCGATCCTTCATGGTCTTCATATTAGTGCTCATTCCACTTTTGATCTTCATACTTATTCCAATAAAAAGTGATAAAAGAACAAACACGTTTAAAGGCTCCAGCTCTTGATTCAGTTTTCACCTAAGCTTGAATGCTTAATCAATTGTATCCCAGTTTCTACTGTATTATGGAATTACTAATTCTATATTACAACAAGCTTTGTGTATTCAAGAACTAACTTTTGGTATAGTGATAAAAACAATACTATTTGTGTGAGAGGTTGTAGGTTTGAAATTCGAATTAAGAGTCTCTTGTGGATATTAAAACAGTCAAGTAGTTGACTTCTAACTTTTTATTAAAAAAAAACAAAGCTATGTGTACCCTGATTTCTCCCTATATGCAACCAAGAGACGCTTGTTTATTACACCTAACTACTGGATAAGCTCTCTAAATTTAGTGCAACAGTAACATTATTGGTCAGATATCAGATATCAATAGGTTAATCTAAGCAACACAATCGGACGCCTAATTTGTTTAACTTAGGTTATGTTATTCTTAATGATGCACGTACGATCACTAATTTAGTACTTATAAATCAAGAGCAACAATAATTATGGATTGAAGTCCTAATTCTAGCATCAGACTAATATATAAATCATAAACACTCAATTCAGAATAACACAACCAATTCATAAAAAGAATAAGAAACCATGTTACAGTAATTATTTATTGCATGGAAAAAGTCTAGCGCATGATGAAAGAGAAATTATTTGTATGATTTCTTCCGTGATTTTTATTAATATTCTTCTAAAAATAAAAAATATCAAATCTGCTCTAGATATATATTTTTTTTTTAAAACGCCTGACCGCTTCTTCACTGGACGGTCCACTGTTCATACCAAAGCACTCCACGTTTGAGCAGTCACCTATGCATACCAGACCACCCAACTGTGAGGCGATTTAGTTTTTATTTTTTTTTATTTTTATTTTAGAGACAATATGAATAGCAAGATGCTAAAATCTAACGCTAAAAATTCGAATTTTTTTTTTATATTTGTTAGATATTACTTCTTTTAATGTATAATTAACATATTTATACTAAAATACGCTAAATTACTTGAAATTATGTTAAATTACGTTGAATTGCACTAAATTACGTTAAATTACGCTAAATTACAATAACTTCGTTAATTATGCTGAAACACAGTAAATTACGCTAAACTACGCAAAATTACGCTAAAGTAGACCGATTTTGTCCATCTTTCATGAATCATAAAAAATAGTAAGAAAATTCCAAAAATAGTAAAAATTGGTATTCTACAAGTTCATTATGTAACTAATATACTGAGCTACTTAAATAAAAAAATATAAATGAAAATCTTCATCGGAAACTTCAACTCAAGTTTTGAGGCTCTTCCCTTTATTTTTTGGCAATTCTGAAATTTGAAAAATGGCGTAATAATCATTGATGCATGCGTATTTTTGTAAGCTTTCTGAAAAGTGGTCATTTGCTGAAATCAGACACTCGAGCGCAGTTTTATGGCATTTGAAGTTTCATCGTCGTTTTTTGCCTTTTCAGTGAAGATATCGTCTCTATTCATATGTAATTTAGCGTAATTTACCGTATTTTAGTGTAATTTAATGTAACTTAGCTTAATTTAACGTAATTTAGTGTTATTAGCATAATTTAACATAATTTCAAGTAATTTAGCATATTTTAGTATAAATATGCTAATTATACATCAAAAGAAGTAATCTAACAAAAAAACCCAGCTAACGTGGTTATATTTATTAATAAAAATGTTGGAAACTAGGGTTTAGAAATTAGAGTTTAGGGTTTAGGGTTTCTTTTAAATATCACTAATTTTTATAAATATGTTATGTGAAAATTGTAAATCATTTAATGTATGGTAATTTTTAGAGTTTAGGGTTTTAGAAATTGTCCAAATAAGAGTTTAGAGTTTAGAGTTTAGTGTAATTAAAGTAATTTAGTGTAATTCAACGTAATTTAATATAATTTCAAATAATTTAGCGTATTTTAGTATAAATATGCTTAAAAGAAGTAATCTAACAAATATTTAAAAAAAATTCAAATTTTTAGCGTTAGATTTCAACATCTTGCTATTCATATTGTCTCTAAAAAAAAAAAAATCCGCTCCATGGTGGGGTGGTCTGGTATGCATAGGTGACCGCCCAAACGTGGGCAGTTTGGTATGAACAATGGACCGCCCAGTGAAGGGGCGGTCAGAGCATTTTAAAAAAAATAATATCGAGAGTAGATCTGATATTTTTTATTTTTGAAAGGGTATTAATAAAAATCACGGTGATTTCTTTATTGATCCTATCCTAGAAAAGTCCCTGTATTTATAGGTTATCAGGTAACTTTTGTTGTCAAAGATGGTATTTCTCAAAAATCTCTAAATATTTTATATCTTCAGTATAGGGGTGTTAATGGCACTCTTTTATTCGTTTACCCGACCTGTACCATATCCGATAAGACGGGTATGGATAAGATTTTTTTTGTAAACTTAGACGGGTACGGGTACGGGTAAAGATTTTTCCCGTTATCTAACGGGTAAAGGTACGGGTAAAGCTTATTTCGTACCCGTTACCCGATCGGATAATTATAAAAGAAATTATATACATTATATATATAATAAGTATTGAAAAGAGTAATTTAATTGGTTTACTTGCGCTTAGCATGATTAGAATTTTTTTTTCAATAAAGTATTGTACATGTGTGAAATTAATGTATATGTTTTAAGAGGAGGGTTCAAATGCCTTTATTTTTTGTGCCTCCACCATGCCTCCATTTTTAAAAACTTTAATAACTCAAATTTAAAACTTAAAAGTCAAAATAAAACCGTTGGATATGATCTACATCATTTTATCTATGTACTCATAAAAAATTATCACATTTTGATTTTACTTTTATGTGAATCAATAAGTTGAAAAATCAATGTTTAGAAATTATCCACATTAGTACGTTTTTTACAAGCTCTTGATGACAACCAAAACAAAATTGAAATGTCATAATTTTTTACACATGCATAGATTAAATGATGTAGATCATATCCAGCGGTTTTATTTTGACTTTTAAGTTTTAAATTTTGAGTTATTAAAGTTTTAAAAATGGAGGCATGGTGGAGGCATTTGAACCCTCATCATGTTTTAATGTTTTATTTAATAAATAATAAAAATAATTATTGTATTAGTATTATCCGTTATTTATCCGCTACCGTTTTGTTATCCGACAATCATAACGAGTAAGGACAGAGTATACGTAAGATAATTTGTAGCATATAAGGGTAGAATCCGGGTAAGTATAATTTGTAATAGGTACGGATATGAAAATGCTTCCACCCGACCCTTACCGTACCCGTTGACACCCCTACTTCGGTACTTGCCTTTAAATTCTTCCCATAATTGCTTATTTAGCGCAGAAATTATCAGATTTTGCCTCTTTGTACGAATATTTGCTCAGGAATGAGAGTTACTCAAAAATACAAAAATTGTAGATCTCGTTCTCAGCTTTCCATAAAATGTTTATTCAACTAAATCCAAGTTGATATGAGAAAGATATGGTCAGAATACCAAACATCGCAAAAATTGTCCAGATTGCATGATATGTTTCATTTTCCACCAAATTTATTCATTTGTTCCTATACTGAAAAATCAACTTAGTGAGCTAAACTAGACACAAAATTGTCACGAAAGAATAAGAGTATAAAAGAACAAATATGTATATATTGTTGCACTTATAATAAAAATAACTCTTTTAAAAGTTTAACAAACTTTGAATTTTTTGCAATATAATAGCATTCTCAAACACAATCTACCAATCTAATGTGATATTTACAAATCAATTTCTACACCATTGTTGTCCACATAGGTCAAATTCAATTAGAACTATAGTAATATGATTCGCAAATAATTCAGATTTGAACTGTTGGCGAATCAATTCGCGTATTATTTAGTTTTCCGAATTCTTTCACTGATTTTTCACGAATTCTTTTTTTTTTTTTTCTCTCATGTAAGATTCTTTTTTTTTCTCTCAATGTATAATTTCGAATTATTTCTAAATTATATCTGAATTATTTTCGAATCACCAATTTTTTACTCACGAATTTTTAACTTTGCTAAACTTTTTTGAAATCATTAAATTGTAACTGCGATTAGATCACTCATGAAGTAAGTCATTCATTAGACTACACAAACCCCAACATCAGAACAGAATACAGAAAAGCCAGACTACACTTCAGCAGCTGGCCTATTGCCAGATACTACTGTAGCCAACAACCAGATTACAAATTTGTTCTATATCTGGTCTTTCTACACCAGGATACAAAACGAACTTCCTAGAACAGTAGTTTATCAGGTGATGGAACAACACCAAGTCCATTCAATAGGAAGTGACCCAGACCCGACCACCACACTCCATCATTCATTCATTCATTCTGTGGACCTAATTGGTGCGGCTCCCGCACGTGCGAACAAAGGGGCGCTGACCCCAGGCGCAGTCATCCACGCGTCACCGATCAAAAGCACAGCGTATATGGGTAGATCAAATCAGGACCGTATAATTTCCAACCTCAACCTGCCGATCCGCTCACTAGTGCTGGTCCCACTTCTCATTGAGAGTTCTTCATGAACCATCCAAACTCCGGGTGCATATGAAGATATCAAATGTGACTCGCGATCTAGTTACCGACTCAGAGGTAATCATTGGGATACACATGGTTTACAGGACCGTAAGGAATATTTCTTTTGGGACCCGTTGTAATTTGACACTATACTTGACGAACAAATGGACCAGGTTTATATATGACCGAGATATTGTTTTGCGAAGTCTGACCTTGTCTTTCTTTCTTCCCGACATAAGTCTTAAGAAGAAACCGTGCGGGATCCCAATACCTCTATTTCTCCCTCTCGGTTCCCCTTCCCTTTTGTTCGATTTCTCCGTACATAATTTAACCTAGGTTTCTTCATCCTCAATTGAAGCTCAATTTTAGCTAAGTCGGCTAATTTCTTGAGTTGCTAAGTAGAGAATTAGAGCTTGAAGGAAGTGGGAACTGTGCTTTATCGGTAATAATTTTTAAATTCTGTTGTCTGGATTTAGATTGAAATTTCTTCTGTTTTAATTAAATCACTTGATGAATTGATTTCTTTTCGGTTTTTAGGTTTTTGTGGGGTTTTGTTTTGTTGATTAGTTTGTGGTCGTTTTCATAGTTAGTGTTGTTGGATCGTTGGAATTCTGCCTATTTTCGGTGAATTCTACTATAATTCGAGCAATAGAAGGTAGTTTTAGTTAATTCAAATCATTTCTCTTGCACTAAGTTAGGTTATTTGGGTTTTGGGTTTTGCAAATACGAATATTCGACTTTAAATTTTGATAATCGTTCTTGTTACGCTCATCGATTGGGTGTAGATAGCAAAAAATTTTAGTCTATAATTTTTGGCCATCTAATTTTAGTCTGTTGATAAAAATTGGCGAAGTCACTGTTAGAAACTTCATCAAAGATAAACAATAACCCCGAGCTAAGATTGCTAGTTATTACTCTTAATGAATACTTTTTTGATGAATTAATCTACTGAACTATATGTTATGTTTTTTATTTCAATTAGTCTGTTTCCAATCAATTATCTACAGTTCTGTCTCAGATAAATCCTCACCATAACTCTTTTCCCCTCTTTTGGTTGGAATCTGGTTTCTCTGTGGCACTTATCTGTGCAGAAACCTGTGTCACATGTTGGTCAGCATGTGATTAGTTCTTTCCTCGACTCATCAGTAACCCACAGCACTGATTGCTGTGCTGGATGCCACAAGAAATCTGAATTAACTTGCAAATAGGCTGTAGTAGGTTTGTGAAAGAAAGAAATTGTGGTTAGATTTAGATCAATTGAGTTATCGCCTTATCGGGTGGCATTGTATTTTTTATTTAGTATGAATGTCAAAAAGGGACTTGTAAATTTTAGATTTTCTTTATAAGTAGTAATTTCGCAGTTATTGTGTGCGAACTTTGTTTTTGTTCGCAAAAAATTTTACATATACAACATAGGTTCGCATTCATTGACTGCGAAGTTCTTATTTATAAAAATTTATACATTTTCCATCTGTTTCTCACACTTCCTCAAATAAAACTACAAAAAGTAGACTGGTGCACACAAACACTAGTACCAGAGCCAGAGGTCTTTTTTGTTTGAACTATAAAAGATTGGTAAATGAACAGAAGAATGAAGTTTAACATTTTTTTTATTTCCTTTTCCATTGTTTCAGGTTTGTCAAATAAAGAAGGTGCTTACTTTATATCTGATTTAAGTCTGATCATATGATGGTATGCATTTATTTCTCTTCAATTCCTTTTAATTTTAATCAAACAATTTGTGGAGTTTCCTGATTAAGTGAATACTGAAAGGTTATTTTGGGGATTCTTGATGTGTGGCTAGGGTATAATTGATATTTTGCTCCCAAGTAAAACCCTAATCTGTACTTGCAATGTCAATTTTGCTAAAATTAAGGAAACAAGAAAGAGGATCCATGAAAATCAACCAGACATGTGGGCCACTAAACTACCTTTTCTTTGGGGATGTTGTAATCCTCATGTAGCTTGCCAATATTAAATAAGTTTATCCTACTAATGATCTTGTCAAATTCTTTTGATTCCTTAGGATCCAATACCAGGCTACCAGATAAGTCCTTCTAATGAAGAAACTATCTTCTCACTGAATTTTCAACATACTGATTCTCAGTTAAGAGCAATTAATGAGACAAGTTCAGGTAATTGCTTTTATTAATATATAGTTTTTTATTTTATAGCTCTTAGACTTTCATTATTATGGTTATTTCTTTGGGTTGTTGTTGTTGTTGTTGTTGTTATAATCACTTTGATAGTAATATTGGTTCTGTTGTTCTCATTTTCTTTTCCATTTTTTTCTCTGTGGTGGTTTCAAGAATACCATTATTTAATTCTTTGTTTTAATTTATGTTTGTTTACAATATTAAAGTTTTGATCATGCTCTTGTTATTAGCCTTGGCCAAGAGTTAAAAAAAGAAAAGAAAGTATTAATAACCGATAATAAGAAAGAACCAAGGCAAAAGCAGAATCTTGGTATTGGTACTATTGTACATAACCTGGTCAGATGTACCAGCTGGAATGGTATGATAATTACTGTTTCAATGACTGATTCCCCCCAATCTCTTATCGGAATGCAGTTCGGGACAACAGCTCAGAGTGGCCTTACCTCATTTCTGACGTTGGTGCTGACATCAGCATAGAAGATGCTTCTAGTAGCAACCCTTCCTCTTCAGACCTCCACATCTGCAGTGTTCTTGATTTTTACCTCTCTGAAAATGTCTCTGCTTTGCATTTCAACAGCCTCATGGGTTTTTCAAACGATGCCACCTCATATCAATCATACCAGTACCCCCATTGGGATATGAACATGTTCTTCGACATGGATGAGAGAAACACCTTGCTCCCTTTCCAAAATGGAAATGGTTCTAGTGGGAATGAGGAAGGAGTCGATGACACAAGTTTGTATCTCCAAAGTGGAATTGGAATTGGAAGCGGAATTAGTGGTTATTATGGGGATTTGGAATTGATTCCTGGAGACTTGCCTGATTTGTTGGAGGTCGATTCAGGTGCTAAGAGTGTGGGTGGGAAGCATGTAACGCTTGTGCTCGATTTGGACGGTGAGCAGATTGCTTTATTGTAGTAACCCACTTGTCTTTATTTTTACCTTTGGACTTCAAAAAAAAAAAAAAAAAAATTCAGTTTGTGCAAAATTATATCTTAGCCATATCTTACTTTTATATTACTATTATTTTTTGTTGACCATTATTGAACCCCTTACTAGATCCAACCTTACTTGATAATAATGCTATAAGCTTATTTGTTCTCTACATATAATTTTTTCTTTTGTGCAGAAACCCTAGTGCACTCAACCCTAACCCCATGGGTAGAGGCTGACTTCTCATTTGATGTAATTGCTGACATGAAGAAACACAAAGTCTATGTGAAGAAGCGGCCCCACCTCCAGCAATTCCTCGAGAAGGTTGCACAAATGTTTGAAATCGTGATTTTCACTGCCAGCCAGAGTGCCTACGCCTCAAAGCTCCTCGATCAGTTGGATCCTGAGGGGCGGCTATTCTCACGAAGAGTTTATCGAGATTCGTGCATTTTCTTCGGCGAGGGAAACTATACCAAGGATTTGACTGTATTAGGGGTAGACTTGGCAAAGGTTGCTATAATTGATAATCTTCCTCAGGTAAATAATTTTTCTTATCATCTTTTATACTTTTTTTGTGATTTCTGCAAGTTATATCTGCAAGTAGTTTGCTTCTCTAGTTGTGATGGCTTTTTTGAGATAGATTTTTTCAATTTAAGGATTTTTCATTGGTGCCATCTGATATGTATGGCTTATTGTGCTGTGTACTAGTAGTAGCACCAGCGCTGTCAATTGTCCTGTGATAGAAAAATTCCTAATTGGGACGTAAATTCAAGTTATCATAAGCCATATTAGAAAAAAGAAGCCTTGAATTTAACACCATGAATCATCTGTTTATCTGGTCAAAGGCTTGTGATGGAAATTTACATCTGTTTATCTGGTCAAAGGCTTATGTGAAAAAAAATATGTTTTATCTTCCTTTTTAGTAACCTTCTACCCTCCCCACCTATTTCAGGTTTACCGGTTGCAAGAGGATAACGGCATCCCAATAAAGAGCTGGTTCAACGATCCGTCAGACGATGCATTGATTCAGCTCCTCCCGTTCCTTGAAACCCTAGTTGATGCAGAGGATGTTCGACCCCTCATTTCCAAGAAGTTCGGTACAAATAGGCAACAAAATATCTAACAGAACAATCTCAACCCAACCCTCTATTATTGGTCATTTCTCGATTTATCTGATTATTTTCGAGCAATTTGATCATGCTTCAAAGAAGCCATTTTTCATAGTAAGTTTAGTTATATGATTAACAGCCAGCTGGCTGTTGTAGGTTAATGTGGTTGGTAATTAGGGCTAATTAGTGCAGAGTCATGTATATAATTAAAATTATCATTATTATTGCTTTCTCAGCTGGGTTTAGATATCTATGTATATAACAGACATAATTATTAAATAAAATTGATGTGCTTTCCTGATCCTGATTTATGTGCAATTATTTATTGTGTCTGTGATGTGAATGGTTGAGCTTTGTTTCTGTAATTAAAGGATCTCTCTCCTTTATATTTAAACTTGTGTTACTTGTGCAGTTACTGGTACAAGGGAAGTCATCTCTTGGAAGAAAAAGAAAATGACATTAATGTCCTTGTAGAAATTGTTAAGTTTCAAATAAGTAATGGAAATACAACAATTTCTAAAAAAACCAAAACAAATATAAGGATCCTCTAATGTTACGTAGTTGTGACAATTATATTAAAAAGAATCATTTTCATGAAAGATGTTTTTTTAATTAACTACTTTTCTTTTAGTTTTTACTATAATAACATAGTGGTTGCATGGGGTTTGAATTCAAATTTAATTGATAATCCATTTCGTTTTTTTTTTCGCCTTTTCATTTATTTTAACTTCAGTTTGAGAAATTCGAATCCTGATAGATATCTAAGGAAATAAATCTGCTGTTATTCCAAAGAGATCACAGGATCCTGTTGTTCCGATCCTAGCCGTTGACCTTTATCGAGATTCGGGCATAAAATTTTTGTCCTTGAGATTCATGCATGAAAAACTTGAACGGTTGTGATAGGAATAACAGGTTCCTGTGATCCCTCTGGAATAACAGCAGATTTATATCCGAAATCTAACGGTTGCACTGCGTTCTTCTAGAAGATAACCGATAAGGATCCTTAGTGGTGGAGCCACACTTGAACAGGAAAAGGCACTGGCTATGCTTGGAAAGAATTTTAAATATATATTTAGTGAACTATGCTTGTTTGGATTTTTTTTTTATAAAAAATAAGTTTTAATATAAAACTAGTATTTTGCATGTGCTTTGCTATGGATTTAAAATTCAAACAAAAAATACCAAAAAATAAGCAAATCAGACTAAATATTTTCATCTTTAATAATATTTGTCTATTTATAATTTCTCTTTATTCAACAATGAAATGAACTACTTTGTTTTTTCATCAACGGTAAATAGGAATGTAATCAATATTTCGTAAGTAAATATGTAAATACTTTCTTATTTTGTTGTAATCAATAATATAAAATGTAAGAAATAAATGTTATCAATTAATTGTTTTTATGATAACATTCATATGAAGAAATTGTAAGGCAAAAATCAATATAGCGAGTGTTCAGAGAACTAAATACAATCTTCAATACAATAAATATCAATACATTGCACATAAAATCACAACGTAAAAATTTTTTTTTATCTGAATGTTAAAATTCAGTGAATTAAATCACAAACGTTGATGAATGAGAAAATCTGCATACTTAATATAAGAAGAGAGATAATTATAAAATTAAGTCTCGTACTAAATTATTGTCCTACTCCGTAATATTTTCCTGCTCCGTCACTTAACTCAGTATAAAAGACTAATCAGTTCTTGCTTTCTAAAATTTTGCCACATAATCCCAGCATATTGTTTTTATATCTTTTAGGGTCGCATTGTCAAACGTGGACACATTTTTTGTGTTATTTAATTTAATTTTGTTTTGTTTAGGCCATGTGGTTTTTATGGAGTCCGTACCCTCTGACATATTTCAAATTTCAGTTGATCTAAAGCTGGATAATTTTTTTTGTGCCTATTCGATATTCAGGAAGCCAGTATTATTGTGCTTTGAGATTCGTACAAAACGAATTTGAATGGTTTGGATTTTTCACATATCAACTCAGAGTTTGAGATATCTCAGGCAATGCAATGGCCTAAAAAAATTTATTTATTTTATCCGGCTTTCTGCAGGGCCATGATTATCCGAATTTTTTTTATTAAATATAAATAAAAAAATATCGGTAATGAGAAGGATTCTATGGAATTTCGATATACAGGAAAAACGTGATAGTCTATAACGTCGAGGGGACGTGATAGTCTATAACGTTCAGGGGACGTTATAGACTATCACGGCCAGCTTAGCCAAAAGATTATCCCTTAATTAAACAGTGAAAAAATGAAAAAACATAATCCCTGGACGTCTTTTTCCATCACGGTCAGAGAGGCAGAAAAAAAATAATAAAACTCTGGACTTCATAGTCCATCACAGCCAGAGAAAGAAAAACTCAGTCAAGTTATTTAATGTGTTGAATAAGCTTGTATGGACCGTAAATTATGCTTGAATAAGAGCCAGGTTATGACAGTTGATGGACTATGAAGTCTAGAGTTCAGCAAAATTTTGTTTTATTTATATTAATGAACTTCATAGTTCAGCTCTCTGGCCGTGATGGACTATGAAGTCCAGAGTTTTATTATTTTTTTTTCTGTCTCTCTGGCCGTGATGGACGTCAAAGACGTTCAGGAATTATGTTTTTTCTTTTTTTGGCTGTTAATCTTTTGACTAAGCTGACCGTGATAGTCTATAACGTCCCCTAGACGTCAAAGACTATCACGTTTTTCCTATATATCGAAATTCTGCAAAACCCTTCCTCATTACCGATATTTTTTTATTTATATTCCTATTAATAAAAATTTTGGCATGATTATAGCAGTTATTTTTAGAATGAAACATATTTTTATTAGAATATTGACGTTTAAAGTTGTACTAATTAGTTATAAAATATAATATATTTCCCATAACCAAATTTGTTTTCTAAAAAAAACAATACTTAATTTTCTAATAAAAAAATACTTTAATTGCGTCAGGATTTGAACAAATCAGAATAAAATACTAAATTTTCTATCATTTTATTTATGTATGTTTCATCTTGTTAGAACAAAAAATATCTTCAATAAATGAATGATTCCTGTATATTATCTTCTTAAATGTTGTTCAATACAGCCGGATTTAGCTTATGTATTCCTTTAGTTTATATTACTAAGTTTTTTTTTTTAATGAATAGTTTTATTACTAAGTTGAACAAGTCTCTGCATTTTGAAATCTATGGACTATGGCTACAGCTATTGGCAGATTTTATAATCTGATTCAGATCGGACGGTTCAGAGCAGTTCCAACAGAGAACAACGCAGATCCCCGTCAGGCCTGATGAGTGAGGATAGTGAAGGAAACTAATCAAACTGTTATTGGTTCCATCACAACATGTCACGAGTACAGTATAACACATTATGTCATGGTAGTCGGTTACGTAACATAATTTGTGTGTTGTATGACGTGTCCATTCATGTGACGTGTCTCTCTTCGATCGAAAATGACACAACACATCACGTTATGTTGATATGTCGTGGGACTAATTTTTTCAACATTATTTCTTTATTTTAGTTTATGTTACAATTTTTCATACTTCTTCGGCATTTTTTTTTATTTTCCTCAACAAACTAATTAAAAAAATAGTTACATGTGACTAGTCACATTAGGTTTGATCACGTCACCTACGTGTGTGCATAGTCACTATTAATTCGCTTGACGTAACTATCTTTCTGATTTGAAGCAAATATTGGAAGGAGGAGGTTGAATTGAAGCAGTTAATTCATAGTATATAGAAATATAATATGATTGTGAATATGTTATATTTAGCTAGCCTAAGTTGCAAGTTTATATTCATTAAAATAAGAACTTTACTAACAATAAAATTCGGAGTCTCATTACATACATAATTTCGGGGATATTTTTTGTTATATTAAATTGCATCATGACTTAGTGCAGAAACAACAATGAAGATAAATTCTCCTATTTGAAGGAAAATTCTTATTTTTATCAGGGCCCACGTAAGTTGGTTTAAATACTGTTTACAATAAAATTGACACAAGTCATTTTTTTTATTCTATTTTTAGTGTTTTGATTGAAAATAGAATAATTACTGCCTTAAATTCGAATCCTGGTTAACGAAAGTTCTTTAGATACAATTTTCTTCTTTTTGAGAGGTATGATTTCCTTTGTATTATACTTTGTATACAGTAAATATTGATTATATTTTCAATATTAATAATTAAATTTTTGGTTCAATTTTTTTTTTTTTTTGTAGATGGATTTTCCATTAACTTCTTTTCAATCTATTGGTAATTGGAAACCGATCGCCATCTCTAATTGATTTTCAGAAGTGCTAGCTACTATATACTTGGTAGGTCGTGTGATTAATTTTTCCAACATTGTTTCTTTATTTTAGTTTATTTTACAAAAAAAATTTATACATTTTAGCATTTTATTTTCTTCCATTAACTAATTTAAAATCCAAAAAAATAGTTACGTCACATGTGTGGTCACCAAATAGGTGACGTGACTATTAATTCGCTTGATGTAACTATCTTCTGAATTTTTGTCCCAGTTGTAAGCCTTTGGTATAATTTGAAGCAAATGTTGGAAGAGGAGGTTAAATTGAAGCAGTTAATTCATAGTGTAGAGAAACACAAGTGATGACTGTGATTGTGTTATATTAGCTAGCCTTATAAGTTGCAAGTTTATATCCAGTAAAACAAGAACTTTACTAACAATAAAATTTAGATTTCCATTTCGTACATAATTTCCCGGGTACTTTTTGTTATATTAAATTCCATAATTACTTGAGTATAACCTGTAAATATTGAAGGGTGTATGATGCAAGAATAAATAGTTATCCCATCATCTTGTTCTTATATCTTATATTGTTATTATGTTTAATTTAATTTTGTTTTGTTTAAGCCATGTGGTTTTTATGTGCCTCTTATTTAGTTATTTAGTGATCAATGGCCTAAATCATTGTTTTAATTTATTTTTATGGATTTTTGCAGGGCCCTGTTTAGAGCAGTTATTTTTAGAATGAAATATATTTTATTGAAATATTGACTTTTGAAGCTAAATTAGTTAGTTATATTGTTCTAACATAGGATCATATGTAGTTACATGAGAAATCCAATCTTTCATTTAGTTAAAAAGGAGAATATATTTCCCATAACCAAATTTGTTTTCTAAAATAACCAATACTAAATTTTCTAATAAAAAAATACTATAATTTCACTATTTGAACAACTCACAATAAAATACTACATTTTCTATCATTTTTTAATTTTTTTATTATTAAAGAACCCGGTACACCGCAACATATTTTAGATGCTATTATCTAAAATTGAACCTATGTGAGCTGGTGTCACTGTACTAAACCGCAGTCTTAACTATCATTTTATTTATAATCTATGAAAAAAAGTTATTCAATAAATTAATGATTCTTGTATATAATCTATGACTTATAAGTTGCAAGTTTATATCCAGTAAAATAAGAACTTTACTAACAACAAAATTCAGATTCTCATTTCATATATATACATAATTTACAGGCTATTTTTTGTTATATTAAATTGCATTACTTAGTGCAGGAGCAACAATGAAGATAAATAAATTCTCCTGTATGAAGGAAATTTCTTATATTTATTGAGGACCATATAAAATTGCTTTAAATATTCTTTGCAATAAAATTAACAAGTTTTTTTTTTTATTCTATTTTTAGCTTCGATTCAAAATAGAATAATTATTGCCTTAAATTCGAATCCTAGTTAACAAATTTTCTCAAGAATACAATTTTCTTCTCTTTGAGAGGTATGATTTCCTTTGTGTTGTTTTCTTTTTGAAGCTTCGCAAAAGCTGTGAAGTCGTGAGAGGGGTTCGAACTCTCGATCTTTGGATAACTATAGTCCTAAGACATTTTGTTCTAGCCAACTGTGCTACCGCTCTATCTTAGATTTTTCTTGTATCGTAATTAGTAAATATTCGTTATATTTTTTCAATATTAATAATTAAATTCCTGGTTCTTTTTTTTTTTTTTTGTAGATGGATTTTCCTTTAGCTTCTTTCCAATCTATTGGTAATTGGAAGCGGATCGCCATGGTTTTTCTCTAATTGATTTTCAGAAATGCTACTATGACTAACCTATTAACCCAATTTAATGATCATTGTAATATTATGGATAAAATTTAACTAGCATTGTAGCTACTCCTCCCTTTTTTTCACTAATTTCACTTCGCATCAAACGGGAGACCTTTATATGAAACTTAAGGTGAGTCATATTGTTCTAATTTATTTGCTTAAGACTTGATTTATATCTAATTTATTTAATGCCAGAAAAGTGAAAAGTTTCCAGAGACCACAAGGAAAGATAAAAGAAACTCAAATTAGGAGAGACACAGCTTGATAGCCACTGTCAAAAAATTCAAGAAAAAAAATTATTACAAGGAACACAATACATGTTTCATGCTAATCAGAGTTTTACTTGTTAAGAAAAAAAGTGCAAGATAGTTCAACTGCAACTGTTCTCAGTAAATAAGTACAAGGAGTGTCGGTGAAACTTAATTGTGGGTTATAATAAATATAACGGTGTTCATGTAATTTGAACTTCAATTATATATATTCTGATGATATATTCATTACTATTGTTTTTTGCTTAGTTGATTCCAATAAGGTTTTTATGCTACATCGACCATGTAAGTTATCATGTTACATATCTGTAATATAATCTCAAGTTAACTCTCTGTGCCAATTAAATTTCAAGTTAAACTCAATGACTGGAAGAGCAGAGCACTAGGAAAAGGACCACACCACCATCCAGCAAAATTTTCACCAAGACATTGTTTGTGACATTATATGAACTTCTATAATTAGGTACTGACATGCTTTGATGATTTATCGACATAGGAAGAAGTTATGTTAGTTATAATATATATAATAGTAGTTATGGTAATAATCATATTAAAGAACGATAGTATATATGGTTTATTTGGTTTATTTTGATTCTACAGGATATGATGGCATGGATCAGCCAAGTCAATCTAACAATCAACCTGCCAAATCACTAAACGCTCGTAACGCTGAATCTCAATTAGGAGCATTCAATCAGATGAGTTCAGGTATTTATGATAACAATATTAATTCATTTTGGGATTTCTATGTCCAACAACAACAACCAAGCCTTTAGTCCCAAATAAATTGGGATAGGCTAGAATTGAAACCCAATTATTGTCACAAGATAAAATAGATAGTAATAAAATAATAATAAAAATAATACTAATAATAATAGTAGTAGTAATATAATAGTAATAATGGTACCAACAATAATAGTAATAATACTAACTATATTATGCCTACACTATAGATCGTATGGGCCAAAGTCCTAAGCTTTACGTCATTGATCCCAAATCCCTAGTCCTATAACCTAAAGCCTATAATACTACCCCTAAACAATCTCTAAACAATATTTCCTAAGTCACGGTTCTGGTACGTGAATCGCTAACTTCCACGCGCTACTGTCCGAAACCACTGTCCGAAACCAAATTTTCGAATACATTACATTCCTTCAAGTCCCTTTTTACTGCTTCCTTCCAAGTCAATCTTGGCCGATATTTGTCTCTCCTTGTGTTTTCAATACGGCGTACAAGTCTAGTATGCACCGGTGCCTCGGAAGGCCTCCGTTGGAGATGCCCAAACCATCTCAAGCGGTGTTGGACAAGTTTCTCATCAATTGGTGCTGGGCTGAATATGTCCATTGAGGCTATTTCTTTGATCGGATGCAGAGTTCAATAAATAAAATCAGGATATGCCAACCTCCAATTCTTTCGTTGTTATGAGGGTACACTTTCATTTTTTTTTTATCACTTGAGTGTTTTTGTAATTCTTTTTGCTTTTGTGGCCGTATTAATATGTAACTCTGGCTCCTAAATGGTGCTTAAATTTTATTTTTTTTAATTAATAGAAGTGTACATCTCATAGACCATACTTACACAAGTGTCATGTTTAGATTTCCCTGTTACATACACCTGGTGCACAGAGTGTGCAACATTGTATATGTTTTTCACTCATCTTCTATGATACAGTCTTAAATTCTTGTTGTGCAGTTGATAACTACAGCTCAGAATTACGTGACCTCGTCACTGATGTCGGTAACATGCCCAGCTCAAATAATGCTTCTAACAGCATCACTTACTCCTCAGACGTCGAGATCTTTGACTCTCTTGACTTCTATCTCAGCGGGTCCGATGCAGCTCACAATTTTAACAGCACCATGGGCTTTTCAGATAATACAATCTCAACTGACTCGTACCAGTGGAACGGAATGTTATCCTCTGCGGAGCTGTGCAGATATCTGCGGAGCTTTTGATCTGATCCGTTCGTGGTCCGTTAGTTTTAACTTTGCACGAATCTAAAAGCCCAATAATACTGCCCCCTCCGTTAGCCTGATCACAAAGCGGCTGAGAGTTAATCTGGGTCCGTTCGTTTGCTCCGCACCTGTGGAGTTTCGTACAACTCTGCAGAGGATAAGCGCCCCCAGTGGAACCACCATGGGGACATTACCATGTTTCTCAACATGGATGAGATGAACAAGCACTTCTCTTCCCAATACTATGCTGACTTGAACGCCTTGTACCAATCTAATCAGAATACCAATATTAACTTGAACTTGGATGAGTTGAACAATCAATTCGCTCTCAGCAAGAACGTTGAAATTGGGCAAGTCTTGGAAAACATAATTGACTTGTCCCTTCCAATTGTAATTGACATTGCAGATGAAAATGAACTTGCAATTGATGAATGTTTGGAGGATTTCGATTTAGCTCCAGAAGACTTGCCTGACATGTTGGAGGAGATCAATTCAGTTTTGGAGAGTCAAGACATCAATCGTAATACCCTCGTGCTTGATATGGATGGTAAGTTAACAACGCATTTGTAATAAGAGTTTGTCTATAGTGCAGTAAAGTTACTTTAGCTACAGTGCAGTAATTCATTTCAATTGTTTTACGGCTGTTGATTTGTTAAGGATAAAATTGGAAAAATAGTCATTTGTTACTTCTCCGTTAGCCCCTCTCCGTTCTCTATCTGTTACCTCTCCGTTCTCTCTCTTCTGATTCCGAACCATTCGCCTCTACCCTCGCTCTTGCTGTCGCCTCCCCATTCGCCTCTACCCTCTCGCGCGATTTTCCCTCTCCGTCACTCTTCAGGCCTTGCGATTCTCCTTCTTCACGGAACCTCAAATTTCACCCATTAATGGCGGTTCTAGATGAGCTAATCTGATCTATCGAGCTGTGGGTTCGAGCTTCCATAAAGCATGAAGAAAATGCGGCAAATCCGAATGTTGACCCTGTTCTCCTGGTACCTAGTATTGGCGGGTCAATGCTCAACGCTATAGATGAAAATGGAAAGAACGGAGCGGGTCTGGGTTCGAATTTTGGGTGCGGATCATGAATTTTGGACTAAACTTTGGTCCCGCTTTGATCCCTCCTCTGGTAGCATTTTATGCCTTTCTGTCTTATTATACTTAGCTTATTCCTCTAAACCAAACCATGTTTTGTTTTAGTGTTAAGTCTTCGAAGTTCAATTGGAAGTGGACAATGTGACTATTTTAAAAAAAAATTGCTTTGAAACGAATTCTGATATTTAGAAAGTAGTGTTAGTTTCCATTTTTCTTGAGACAATTAACAAAATTTATTTTCACTTGTGTACCCTGTTCTTCTGGTACCCGGTATCAGCGGGTCGATCCTCAAGTGTCTATCGAGTATTGAATTGAGCACTTGAACCCCTTTGATTTTCTGTTCTTGTGAATCAGTAATTATTGAGGTGCTTGATTACAACCAGTCTTACCAAATTCTCGTATTTTTGTTTATACGTGCTCTAAATTGCTTGGAATTGCTTGTTGTGTGCTTGAATGGTGATATGTTTGTGCGATGCTAGTTTCTGGCATCTGAAATAGCCGGGTACCAGTCTCTGGTACGATTTTGGTAAGAAAAACGAGGATCAAATCGTGTTTTTCCTGTCTCCTCAGCGATAGTCGGTTTCTAGCGTCGTGCATAGCCAACAGAAGGGCAGAGCCGTGGAGGGAGGAGAGGCTCCAGAAATCGCGCTGGAGACTTGCTGGGAGTGGGAAGAAATCGCGTATACGGTGGGCTTGGGGAGGAAATCGCGTCTGGGTTCTCAGGAGAGGGAGAGAGGCGTCGTGGGGGTCTCCTCTGGGGCGCGGCGCTCGACAATGGTGAACGAGGCGGAGGCGACAAGGATGAGAGAGAAGCAGAGGAGAGGAGCAGGAGAGAGAGAAGCGGAAGATAGTCTATTTTGAAAGAGATGATTGACTATTTTATCCTTCCGAAAAATTCTTCTGTTTAATTTAACGAAAGAGGGTTAAATAGACTATATAATCTGTACCGTTCAATAGATAAAATCAACGATTATAATTTAGTTTAATTTTACTGTACTATAGCCAAAATCAATTTGCTGCACTATAGACAAACCCTTGTAATAATTTACTGCATTCATGATATACTTTTTAGGAAGCTCAAGGATTCATGCATGCTTCATTTGAATTTGCCTCATCTGAAGACGAGAAGAACAATAAGAAGTTCACATTCAAGTTCCAGAACTGTTATTTATATGAGGAGGGTTCCAATGCCTCCATTTTTTCATGCCTCCACCATGCCTCCATTTTTAAAACTTTAATAACTCAAAATTTAAAACTTAAAAGTCAAAATAAAACCGTTGGATATGATCTACATCATTATATCTATACACGTGTAAAAAATTATGACATTTCAATTTTGTTTTGGTTGTCATCAAAAGCTTGTAAAAAACGTACCAATGTGGATAATTTCTAGACGTTGATTTTTCAACTTATTGATTCACATAAAAATAAAATCAAAATGTGATAATTTTTTATGAGCACATAGATAAAATGATATAGATCATATCCAACGGTTTTATTTTGACTTTTATGTTTTACATTTTGAGTTATTAAAGTTTTAAAAATGGAGGCATGGTGGAGGCATGAAAAATGGAGGCATTGGAACCCTCCTCTATTTATATATATATATAGAGGTTGGCTAATGTCATAACGTTATAACTTCGGCCGAAGTTATAACGAGTCGTTTTTACAATTTCAAAATCCAAACAACCGATCGAACCGTTCAACTTTTTCTAAATATTGAAATGTGCTTAGAGACTAAATTTTAAATTTTTTGGAATTTTTTTACTATTTATTAAGCCACTTTGAAAATCGCAGATCTACTGTGAACAGTAAAAAACAGCAAAATTTTCTGAACCACCGGATCAGTATTTTCAAAGTGGCTTAATAAATAGTAAAAAAATTCCCAAAAATGTAAAATTTGGTCTCCAAGCACATTTCAATATTTAGAACATGTTTAACGGTTCGGATCGGTTGTTTGGATTTTGAAATTGCAAAAACGACTCTTAGAACTTCGGCCGAAGTTCTAACGTTATTACATTAGCCAATCTCTCTATATATATATATATATATATATATATATATATATATATATATATATATATATATATATATATGAGTTTGCCTATGGTGCTATGCATAGCACGGATGGCTAGTGTACTACGGCTCAATATGGTACTTTTTAAAATCCTAACGGTCGATCCAACCGTTCAATGTGATAACCATATGAATATGTACTTGCAAACTAAATTTTATATTTTTCTGAATTTTTTTACTATTTTTTTAGATAGGTAGAAAAATCAGTGTTTTCTGAAAATTCTGGACCATCAAAATTCTACCTATCCAAAAAAATAGTAAAAAAATTCAAAAAAATATAAAATTTAGTTTACAAGTACATAATCATATGGTTATCACATTGAACGGTTGGATCGACCGTTAGAATTTTAAAAAGTACCATATTGAGCCGTAGTACACTAGCCATCCGTGCTATGCATAGCACCATAGGCTCACTCTATATAGAGTAAGGCTACGGTGCTTTGCAAAGTAAACCACCCCGTTTACTTCGGGCTACTTGTTAGATTTTGAAAATCCAAACAACCGATCCGAACCGTTCAACATGTTCTACCATGTAAAATTTGGTCTCCAAGCTACCATTTCAATGTTTAGAACATGTTGAACGGTTCGGATCGGTTGTTTGGATTTTCAAAATCCAAAAAGTAGCCCGAAGTAAACGGGGTGGTTTACTTTGCAAAGCACCGTAGCCTTACTCTATATGAGTAAGGCTACGGTGCTTTGCAAAGTAAACCACCCCGTTTACTTCGGGCTACTTTTTGGATTTTGAAAATCCAAACAACCGATCCGAACCGTTCAACATGTTCTAAACATTGAAATGTGCTTGGAGACCAAATTTTACATTTTTTGGAATTTTTTTACTATTTATTAAGCCACTTTGAAAATCGCTGATCCGACGGCGAACAGTAAAAAACAGTAAAATTTTTTGGACCACCGGATCAGAAACTTTCAAAGTGGCTTAATAAATAGTAAAAAAATTCCAAAAAATGTAAAATTTGGTCTCCAAGCACATTTCAATGTTTAGAACATGTTGAACGGTTCGGATCGGTTGTTTGGATTTTCAAAATCCAAAAAGTAGCCCGAAGTAAACGGGGTGGTTTACTTTGCAAAGCACCGTAGCCTTACTCATATATATATATATAATGTTTCATGTTCATCTGCAGAAAATTGTAAACCCCAAGCCCCCCTCTTTCAAAGTAAATAAATAGATAAGAAATGAAAATGAAATCAAGTGACCATTATTGCATCCATTTGCTTGCTATTTGTGCTTAAGCTTCTTTTTTTCTCCGGAATAAGTTAATCAGAGTTTGTTTGATATATGTTTACATTGATGTTAATGACAGAAACGCTGATTCACACAGTGCAACAAAAATGTGATGATGCCAACTTCTTCATCAATATCTTTAACACCCAGCGGTCGGTCAGGGAGCGGCCCCATCTCCGTTACTTCCTTGAGAAGGTTGCAGAGATGTTTGAGATTGTTATTTTTACAGCCGGTCAGAGAGATTATGCCTCACAGATCCTCGACAAGTTGGATCCATCTGGAAGATTGTTTTCAAGGAGATTTTATCGAGATTCGTGCACTCCTATGAAGAATTGGGATCATCATGTTAAGGATTTGACCATTCTAGGCGTCGATTTGGCAAGGGTTGCAATAATTGATAATTCTCCAGAGGTAAATAGTTTATTTTAATTTATGTTTATTTCTGATATTACGTTAAGTTTCGATATGTGCTGGTGTTTCCAATCTTGTCTGGTTTCAGTGTCGTACACTACTACAACTATGGGCTCTTTTTAACGCCCTATCTTCTATCGATTTGAAGCATTTTTCGTCAAAACTGAAAGTACAAAGATGTTGTGGTAAGTTTGGTATTTAATTCAATCTTTATCCTATCGGTTATACAATAAAAAAATCGCTAGAAAAGAGTGTCTAGTTTCTTCTTTCGGTTCAAAATTGCAAAATTGTGAACCGCTAGAAAAATGTCAACTTCTTCTATTGATTTGTCCTTCAGAACCGATAGAAGAAGTGTCACCTTAATTCTATTAGTTCTACACTTAGAACCGATAGAAGAAGATGACATTCTTCTATTGATTTCTTCTAACGGTTCTAAATGTAGAACCAATAGAATAAGTCTACCAACTTCTTCAATCGGTTCTATATTTTGTACCGATAGAAGAATACCAATTTGAACTAACTTAAACCAAAATTTCTACAATTTTCACTAAGTTCTCCCGCTCCTCACAAACACTCTCCTTCTTCCTTGTCTGGATTGTTTTTTCCCTTGACTCCTACAGCAGTACGTGTTCTTCCCAACCTCGACAACCAGCCCCATCTCGTGTCCTCTCTTCTCCCAGATCTGATTCTCTCAAACCCTAGTCGCTTCTTTCAGATCTGATTCTCTCAAACCCTAGCCACTTCTCCCAAATTTTGGTCTTTTAATAACTTGGTAAAGGTAGGTCGATTTGAGCGTTGGTTTATAACTTACAAGGATTATTTCTCTAATCAGTTTTTTCTTTTGAAATAGTGTGGTATTGCTGCTCGTTGGCATAATAAAGGTATTTTTTCTGTTGAAATCAGTTTTATAACTAACCGTTATTAATCATAAATTTCAACTGCAGTTTTGAGGCCCTAAACAATTTTTTTTTTTTCAATTCTAATTGCTCCAGCTTCCCAATGCTAGGAACTTTAGCTTCAGGCAAAATCAATATCTTCTCCTCACGAGCTTTCTGAATTGGTAAAGAACACTGAAATTGGAGTTTCTTACAAAAAGTTATAGCCGCTCAAAGTTTGGTTTCTAATTTCATTTTTTTTTTAAACATTACCCTCTCTGTGAGAGTTTTTTTATGCACATTGCACCCTTTTTTAATTAGCGGTTCCAAGTACAAAACCGCTTGAAAAAACTACCCTCTTCTAGCGGTTCTAGTACAGAACCGCTAGAAAAAGTGCCTCCTCTGCTAGCTGTTTGAAATACTTGTTCTAGCGTGTTGATCACTAACGGTAGAAGGGCACATATCTGTAGTAGTGGTATCAAGCAGTTGTACTGACATATTTATATATATCAGTGGCAAACTGTTGTTACAAATTCCGACGGTCAGGATTGAACTTTCAGCAAACTTCATTTTGTGGCTTGACAAATTGTGTTAATTCAAACTTGGATCCCAAATCAAATAATTCCGAATTAAGATGATCCTTGTTTCAGCCAACAATCCCCAACTAAATTTCACTACAGAAAACTGCGTTCTTCTTTTCTGATGAAGGCATAATTATACAGTAGAAATTTAGTTTTACTGGGGCTGATCCAATATAATTGCTAAATACCTTGGTTAAAAATCTGCTTGAGACTCCATTTTTATGATATTTTATGGTGGAGCATTATTTCAGATGAAACAATCAAAATTTTCATCCTATGCCTTTTGCCTTTTCAGGTGTTCCGATTTCAGAGGGAGAATGGCATCCCGATAAAAAGCTGGTACGACGACCAATCGGATGTTGAATTGCTTCTAATGCTCCCATTCCTTAAAAACTTAGCTGGAGCACCGGATGTACGACCCCTTATATCCGAAAGATTCAACACAAGACACTACATTTCGCAGACTTGGCAAGCTTAATCTTTCTTTTCTCGGTCGTCACGGTATATCTGACTATTTACCAGGAACTTTAGACACTACATTTCATAATTAGCTAGGTTCAATTTACTTACATTTCATAGTTAGGATCTATGGCTGATTGCTTCACATCCTTATCTCTGTTTTCAAAGTCCAAACAGTTGATCTGAACCAATCAACATGATCTCCATATTAAAATGTGCTTGGAGACCAAAATTTTATATTTTTTGGAAATTTTTAACTGTTTTTTTATATAGGTACAGTTGGTTTTGAGACAGAACTGATGAACAAAATATTTCTATTATTTGTTCTGATTTACAGAGAAGTTACAATGCTTATTTTATAAGAGATTTGCTTAACGGTTGCTTACTTGCTAGTTAACGGGTGCCTACTTGTTGCTTAACAGTAATTCTAAAAATAGTAAAAGTTAGGTAGTTTTTTTTTCCCACAAAAGTAGCTCCTTAACTTCTATTAATCTAAGCCTGTGATGATTAAGTCCTGATGACTCTGAGGCTAATCTATCATATACTCTTAATTACTATTGTTCTTCTCAACACTCCCGCTAAAGTTTGGATTGTAAATGTTGATTACTCGTGCACATATCGGTCCGATGCCGGCTCGGAACCGTCAATTCGCTTCATGATCTCTGCGCTTACAAAATTAACTTCGCCTTGCTTCCAATCCAACAAATAATTACAAAATAGTTACAGTTGTTGGATCATATATCCAACGTTGAGCATATATGTAATATAATTATGAATTGTATACTGTCGATATGATTGTCACAATTAAAGTGATCTAATATGGAATTAAGACATTAGACAATCTATGTATTCAATAGGATGTGGCCCATAAATGTGTAGAACAATTTGGGCAAAGATCAAATTATTGATGGACTGATTCTGAGATTTGCAAATACAGAAAACTGCTTTCAGAATCCTGAGTGCGGACGCACTAAACCCCAGTGCTGACGCACTCAGTACTTAGCCAAATTTTGGGAACTACAGTGTAAAAACTGGAAAAAGTCCGAGCCCAGTGCGGACGCACTCAGGGCTTAGACGATTTTCTGAAGTTCAGTGTAAAAACTGGAAAAAATCCGAGCCCAGTGCGGACGCACTCAGGACTTAGGAAAAATTCGGGGCTGAAAGAAAAATAGTTATTTGGACGCGTCTCAACCCAGTGCGGACGCACTGAGTTCCAGTGCGACCCAGTGCACCCGCACTCGCGGTGCCAGATGTGTAATACTATATAAGGATGGGTCCCCAAGGCACAAGATAACCAACTCTACTCATAATTCTGAAAAGAGGTTATTCTTAGACAGAATTTTTGAGTGCCTTCTCCCTTCTTTCTCCATTAAATAATTGAGTGGAGAGATCCATAAGGAAATTGAAGAGGATTTCTCAAGGGCGTATCTTGTTGCTTTGGAAGATCTAATCCACAACCCAACCACAAAGGCGAGAATGACTTCTTGCCATCAAAGACTTATCTCGCGCTCACGGAGACGGCTTGCTCAAGACTTTGGATATTCCATGGCAAACGGCATGGAATCAGGTATAATTCTGCACTTAAGATTATGTTTTCGGGTATCTTTGGCATAGGACGGTCCCTAGGTTTAAGGTGGGGATTGTTTCTTCTTCTCTGGGGTGCAAGTGTTTGACCCCTAGATGAGATGTAATTGTTTGATCTCTAGATAAGACGTAAGTGTTTGGCCTTTAAGATCCCCCAACAACAGTGGAAATAAGATCAAGGATGACAGACAGCTCATGCTGGGCTTGTTTTTTCTGTTGAGGTTAAGCCCTTAGGTGATATTTCATTAATCTAAATTTAGTCCTAAAACATAACAAGAATAATACAAAACATCATCTACCTAGTTAAAACAGAAATACCAGAAACATCATCTACCTACTTAACAAACAGAAATACCAGAATAATAAAAAACAGTGACTCATTCAGAGTCCCCACAATGTTATACATTTGCCTCCAGGGTACCTAAATAGAATTACTATAATGCAATTCTTATAATTGAAAATTAGCATTATTAAGTTGCATGTCGAGGTACATACCCCCCATGATCATATCATTTGGTTCACCCCTGAAATGCTGGTTTGATCTTCTCGCCCAATTTGATAGCTAGGTTGTGGGGCATTTTGGTCATCCTTCTACTTATGTACTTTAGTCTAGTTGAGGTATGAATGCTTTGGTACAGTACCATGCACTGCGCTACATCGTGAGAGCCCTCCAGGATGGTATGTCGTCGATTTGATCATGCTGGGCTTGTTGCTGGTTCTCCATCTGCCCCTGCCATGTCTGCTGCTGCCCGTACCAGTAAAAGTCAATTTTCTGTTCGCTTGCATTTCTAACCAAAAGAATACCAAATAAAAATTAAATGAAGAAAATAAATATAGGTTTTTCAAAAGCAAATTTCATTGCTTCTCTAATAGTTCCTTTAATTATGACTTAATTGAGGTTTAAGTTTCTTTCTTTAATTGGTCTTGTAGGTAAATTTTTGGTTAGACGCATCTAAACCGGCCCTTTCGTGTGATTTAACTTTCTTCTCTTTATCCTCCTTTACACTTCTCAACTTCTATAGCAAGAGATCAATTCCTTTGATTGCTTTCTGGTGGCGTCTAGAGGTAAAAGTCACAATTTTATAATTTTGACATTATTCATTTGAATATTTTGAAGAAATTGGAATTCTCGCATGGTTTTCCCTTTATTAATTTTTTTGTTAAATTTAAGATAGAATATTTTTGTCTTTTATGTTTTTAACTATAGATTTAATTATGGTTAACTTCAGAAATATTGTGCAATGAGTAAAAAAGAAAGAGTTTTAAGAGTTAAATAAACAAATTAGATACATTCAAGTATTTAGGGGTAATAAAAAATTGAAGAACTTTTTGAGAGTACATGAGAAATTAACCCTAAAAAAATTACTGAAATCTTGCCACGTTCTCAATCTGACTCAGTAGTAATCCTCTGTGGTAAAATATGGATTGCCACTGACATCTGGGCCCACCCATCTTTATTCACGTCTGTCCAGTGCTTCAGTTAAAATACCAACCTCTTGCAGCGTAGTTCATAAAATTCAAATTCCATTTTTACCAACTCCTTAATTAACGTATTTATTAATTTTGTAGGGTTATAATATTTTATTGTTTTTGTGTTCCAATCAGGTCTAACATCCTTATCTCTATTTTTAAAGTTTAAACAGTCGATCTGAACTGCTTAATATGAACTTCAAATTAAAATGAGACCAAATTTTATGTTTTTTATAGTTTTTTTACTATTTTTTTAGAAATTTTGTACCGATCGAAATTATTTATTTCGAACTTCAAAAACAGAGATAAGAACGTCATATATGATTGGAGCACATATGGAGCATTAATTTATCCCTACTCTTAATAATTTTGAACTATATACCGTCAACTTATTTTATAATTACCAAACACAAACATCTCAAAATAATTTAATATCTATTTAGCTTGAACTTCACCTGCCAAGTACAAAGAATTAAATTTTCTTTAGTCAATGTTTCTACTTGGCTTCTTCTGCTTAATCCCCTAGCGCTTGAAAATGATCTCTCGCTGTCTTCTTGAAAACTCAGTAAACAAAAGATACACACACATCTTCTCTTTTCATACTATCTCAAAATCAATGGCTTCCCCTAAACTCTCTCTCTTCCTCTCTCTTCTAATCACCTGTCTTCTCTCAACTCAACAAATTAGTAGTTTTAGTTCCTCTCTCTACCCCACACAAGCACTACCAACAAAATCAGGTTACTTGCCAGTAACTCTGCCACCCTCTTCTCCCATCTCTTCCTCTCTTTTCTATGCTTTCTATGAAGCCCAACAACCCATTTCATCTCTGGCTACCACACCTCTCCTTCTATGGCTGCAAGGTGGGCCCGGGTGTTCATCCATGACTGGAAATTTGTTCGAGCTTGGACCCTGGCTTCTTTCTTCCAATTCCTCTTACCCTGTATGACTCTCCTCTGTAGGAAATTCTAAATATTGGTATAATTATTTTGAATTAGAATACTATTGCTTAGTTCCTTTGTTTGTTCTTTTTTAAAATATAAAATTGACCATTTCAGTATGTATTTTATAAACTCCATACCAGTAAATTAGTAATCTGATCCTGATATTAGATATGTCACTATTCACCACTGGGCCTACATAGGTCATTACTATAATTTTTTATTGGATAAGTACATAAAAAATGAATTTATGAATAGACCCTTTTAAATAAATTTTCAATGACATCAGCTCACTTAATTAAGCTATTCTGTTTGAAATTGAACCCTCTGTAACCCTGAAATATATACTACTCATTTCCTAAATCAATGTAATTTTAGTCTCATGCCTATATATCTCCTTAATTATCACAGTCTCTCTATCCAAATCCATTTTCATGGAACCGTCGATTCGGCCTGCTCTTTATCGACAACCCAATAGGTTCAGGCTTCAGTGTTGCTAAAATCACCTCTGATATCCCTCATGACCAGTCAACAGTGGCATCTCATCTCTGAGCGGTTCTCCAATCTTTCATTGCTTCAGACGCTTCCTTCCGTTCCCGGCCGTTTTATATAACCGGTGAGAGCTATGCTGGAAAGTATGTTCCCTCCATTGGTTACTATATACTAAAACAAAATGCAATTGTACCAAGTAGTTTAAGAATCAATTTGAAGGGGGTTGCGATAGGCAATGGGTTGACACACCCGTTGTACAAGTTGCTACCCATGCCGATTCGGCATACTTCACCGGCCTTATCAATGCCAAACAAAAAGTGTACTTGGAAATTCTACAAGCTGAGGCTGTTAAGTTAACACTTGCTGAGAAGTGGAACGAGGCTTCTGATGCACGTGTAACTATTTTGAACTATTTACAAAATGTCACAGGGCTGGCTACGCTTTATGACATGACAAAGTCAAAGCCATACCAAACGGAGGGGGTTGTTGGTATTTTTAAACAAGCAAGAAGTACAAGAGGCTTTAGGTGTAACCGAAAAGATACTTTGGGACGAGTGTAGTGACCAAGTTGCCAAAGCATTTCACGCCGACATAATGAGGAGCACGAAGTACATGGTGGAGGAATTGGTGAGGAAAACTAGGGTTTTGTACCAAGGGATATATGATTTGCGCGATGGTGTGGTTTCGATGAGGCTTGGATGAGGCAGATGAACTGGGATGGTTTGAACGGGTTCTTGGGGGCTGAAAGAAAGGTTTGGAAGGTTGACGGGGATCTTTTCGGGTATGTGCAGCGATTTCAGAATTTGAGTCATGTTGTTATTTCCGGTGCCGGGCATCTCGTGCCAGCTGACAAAGGATCAAGTGCTCAGGCAATGATAGAGGACTGGGTTGTGGAGAAAGGATTGTTTGGTTCTTCAGTTGAGAAAACTGTTAAAATAAAATCTTAGATGATGCTAAGAAATGAAAAACAAAATCACTTCAAGAATATATGGAAGCGACTGAATTAGCCTCGAAAATTACAATAAATTTAGGTGTATTTGTGTAATAACTTCTCTTTGTTGTAAAATAAATAAAAGAAAAGTAAACAAGATATTGAGGATGTATAAAAATGACTATCTTTTATTCATATGTTTTTCTTGTGTATATAATACAAGCTCACAATCCTATATTTATAAGTAGGAAATGTAAATAACAAGTCATTTAATTTAATTCAATTGATAAATGTGAGAGATAAAACATACTTCATTAAGGAGAAGTTTTGATGCAATTAAATGAACATCCATAACTTAATATATTTATAACACTTCCCCTTAGATGTTCATTATTCATTGTACGCTATTAATATGATACTTTAGAATCAATATTAACATGATATTTCAGGATCAATATTAACACGGTACTTCAGGACCATGTACTACCTCATTAAAAACCTTATCAAAAAAAACTCATTGGAATAAAAACTTGATTAAGGAAAAAAGAGTACAGTGCGTATAACGCTTTCCCTCATTTAGATATCATTGAATATTCTTCAATTGATGTAGATCTATCTTCTTTGTGAGTTGTTCAAAAACCTTTGTCGGCAAAGATTTTGTGAATAGGTCTGCCAAATTGTCGATTGATCGGACTTGACAAATATTGATTACGCCTTCCTTTTGTAGGTCATGTGTCGAAAAGAACTTTGGCGCAATATGTTTAGTCCGGTCTCCTTTGATATATTCTTCTTTGATTTGTGTAATGCATGCTGCATTATCTTCATGCAGCAGAGTAGGATTTTCCTTGATATTTTCAAGCCCGCATTCTTCTTGAATATTTTGAATCATTGACCGTAACCAAACGCATTCTCAACCCGCCTCGTATAAGGCAATCAGCTCGGCATGATTTGATGATGTTGCCGTAAGAGTTTGTTTTATTGATCGCCATGAAATTGCAGCTCCGCAATAAGTGAATACATATCCCGTTTGGAATCGTGCTTTATGTGGATCTGATAAATATCCCGCATCTGCATATCCAATTAATTTGGATTTTGTATCCTTTTGATAATATAACCCCATATCTCTTGTTCCGCAGAGATATCGAAATATGTATTTAATTCAAATCCAATGTCTTCTGGTTGGTTTGGAACTATATCTTGCTAACACATTTACTGCAAATGCGATATCAGGTCTTGTATTATTTGCAAGATATAATAATGCCCCGATTGCACTTAAGTATGGTACTTCAGGACCAACCACTTTTTTATTATTTTCTTGCGGGCGAAAAGGATCATTTTATACATTTAGCGATCGTACGACCATTGGTGTGCTCAAAGGATGAGCTTTATCCATATTAAATCTCTTTAGTAATTTTTCAACATAATTTGATTGATGGATAAATATTCCATTATTTAGATGCTCGATTTGCAGGCCGAGACAAAATTTAGTTACACCAAGGTCTTTCATTTCAAACTCATTTCTCAACAATTTTGCAGTATCTCAATATCTTCAGGAGATCCAATAATGTTCAAATCATCAACATACACTGCAATGATTGTAAAACCTAGATTTGATCTTTTAATGAAAACACACAGACTAATTATATTATTTTATATCCTTCCTTTAGAAGGTACTCACTCAGTCGATTGTACCACATTCGACCTGATTGTTTTAGTCCGTATAAAGATCTTCTTAATTTTATAGAGTACATATCTCTAGGTTTTGACTTATATGTTTCAGGCATTTTCAATCCTTTGGGGATTTTCATGCATATGTCAGTGTCAAGTGAACCATATAAATATGCTGTTACGACATCCATAAGTTACATTTTTAAATTTTCTGTGACTATGAGACTTATTAGAAACCTGAGAGTTATCGCATCCACTACAGGTGAATACGTCTCTTCATAATCAACTCCAGGTATTTGTGTAAAGCCTTGCGCCACTAGCCTTGCTTTATATCTCACAATCTCATTTTTCTCATTTCTTTTATAACAAATACCCATTTGTAACATACAGGGTTAACATCTTTGGGCGTTTGGACTACAGGTCCAAATACTTGCTGTTTTTCTAATGAATTTAATTCAGCTTGTACGGCATCTTTCCATTTAGGCCAATCATTTCTATATCTACACTCTTTCAAAGTTTTTGACACATTATCTTCTTCGTTTATAACATCGCTTGCTATAGCGAATGCAAATATTTCATTAATATATGTTTCTTCTGGAACTTGATCAACCTCTTCTAGAATTTTATCAACTTCTTCAGGAGTTTTACCATTAATCTCTTCTAAAATTTTATTTACTTCTTCAGGAGTTCTACTACTAACCTCTTCTGGGATTTTATTGACTTTTTCAGGAGTTTTACCATCAACCTCATCTGGGGTTTTATTGACTTCTTCAGGAGTTTTACCATCAACCTCATCTGGGGTTTTATTGACTTCTTCAGGAGTTTTACCATCAACCTCATTTGGGGTTTTATTGACTTCTTCAGGAGTTTTACCATCAACCTCTTCTGGAGTTGGACCAACTGTTTTATTCTGCTGTTTCCCTTTACGTGGATTTACATCCTTAAAACCAAGCGGTATTTCACGTTTTTTAAGCATATTAGATTAATTAGATATTTTTGTAATGTCAATTCGAGCAGGTGCGTTTATAGTTGGAATATGCGATTTAGTAACTCTATTTGTATCTGTAAATGCATCAGGCAATTCATTTGTAATTCTTTGCAAATTTATAATCTTTTGAACTTCGAGTTCACATTGACCTCTTCGGGGGTCAAGATAAGATAACGATAAATTCCAAGTTACTTGTTTATCCAGCTTTTGTTTTTCTTCCCCTAAGTTTGGAAATATTGATTTATTAAAATGACAATCAACAAATCTTGCTGTAAAAATATCTCCTGTTAATGGTTCTAAATATTTAATAATAGAATGAGAGTTAAAACCAATATAAATTCTCAACCTTCTTTGAGGTCCCATTTTTGTGCGTTGTGGAGGAGAAAGTGAAAGACCCTGGACGGTATAATCATCTCCCGTATTTAAGTGAAAAACCTCGGATCGAGCCAAACCCGAAGGAGGCTCGAATCCTAAGTATATTTATCCGATTTTATTTCACTTAATTACTTTTCTGAAAGCCTATATTTTTAAAGCCGTCTCTTTTAATCATTCAATCGGACCTCGCATATTTTAATAATTTCCAAAGCCCAATTAAATAATTTATATTCCAACAAGCCAAACCTCATTCAAATTCTCAACAGCCACGGCCCAGCAAGGTTAAAGACCCAAAAAGGCCCAAAACCAAATTTCCAATTTTTGGTACCAAGGGTATCACTGGGCTAGTACCAAGTACCAGCATCAACAGAATCGCAAACCATGTCACACAATCAGCACAAGCAACACACAAAGCTGGTACCAGCATTGGTACCAGCACAATCAGAACAGCCCCAAAATCAACCCGAACCAACAGAGGAAGCAAAAAAAAGGCAACCCAAAAAGGCTGGTACTGGCAATGGTACCAGTAATGGCATGCATGCAACCGAAACAAACAAATCCACACAAGGCACGAAGGCCACAGTCACAGAAAAAGGCACAAAGGCGCAGGTCAGACAAGAAAGCACATAGGCCACAGTCAACAGCAAGGCTCACACAGCCAGCAGAGTAAAACACACCCGAAGGTCACAGGTCAGCAGAATGGCACGAAGGCCGCAGGTCAAGGGGGTAAGGCACGAAGGCCTCAACAACACACAAATTCGCAAGCCGCAAGGCAAATCGCCAAATTTAAGAAATTTAAGGGTTACCCGTAAAGGAAGCAAGCCACGGAAAGGTAATATTCTGTCGGCACTAGATTCACCAAGCAAGGCACCACACTAACGGTTCGCAACACCAGTCCAGAGATCCGAAATCGCAAGCAACCAGGCACCCAACGAGAAAAGAGAGAGAGAGAGAGAGAGCTGACTATCTCAACACAGTGGCAACCAGGAGAGCAAGGAAAAATGGTGGAGAAGAGAGGATGGGGAGCGGAGAGAAGAGAGGCAGAGAGGGGGTGAAATCAGCGAAAAGAGAGAAAGGGGTGAGGGTTTATGTTGTCGCCAGAGAGGAAATAGAGAGAGGGGGGGTGTGATCGGGGAGAAAGAGAAATCAAAAGGGGGCGGTATTAGGGTTTAGCCCCGGACCTCAAATCAAATCCAACATTTTGGTTTTTTAAAAGTTTCAATTCCGATCCAAGTAATCGTTCGTGTAACGAGTCGCTCATTTAACTTATTCAAATTAATTTTCTGGTCTCGTTCGAACCGACGTTTAAAATATTTATTATTTTACTCGACCAACTAATATCGAGATTCATTTTAAATTCCTAATTCGAAGTCGAATTCAATTGTGAAAAATTAAAATTTCCATTTATTTAATTCTTTTATTTTTTTTTAAACCTTGTTTTTATTTATTTACTTTTCAAATTTAAGTTCTAAGATTTTATTTATCTAATCATTTATTCATTCATAATTTAACTAATTAATTTATCTTATCTTTTAATTGGATCTAAATTTAATTAATTACATCTAATTTTTGCGGGTTATAACAACTTCAGGTTATGAAAAGAGAGATAAATAAATATAAATAAAAGAATATGTAAATTACATAAATAAATAAATAAATTTAGATGTATTAATAACTTCAGGTTAATATTATATAACTTCAGGTTATAATAAAATACTTATTTAATAACTTCTGGTTATTAAATTGTTTGACTGCGCTATGTAAAATTTAATTTGAAATAAGTTCGGGTTATATTTTCATCTAATGACCTATAATAACTTCTGGTTATTATATTGATTTTATATGAAAATTTCTAATAAAACTTCAGGTTTTTAATTGAGAATAACTGCAGGTTATTATTCATCCAGTGGCCTATAATAACTGCTGGTTATTATATTAATTTTATATTAAAATTTCAAATAGAACTTCAGGTTCTAAACAATTATAATAACTTCAGGTTATTATTCTTATTATTCTATTCGAGTAATACGAACTTCAGGTTCTTGATAAATTTTAGTTTTGATAATAACTTCAAGTTATTATTCTATCATTCACTTCAAGGAATGATTCTTATAAACTAAACAAATATAATCAAAAATTTAAATTAATGAAAGATATAATAATCAATCATACAAATTACTTATGAAATAACTTTGCAACTTTTTCCGAGCAATTCGTGCTGATAACGTATTGTAAAATAAAGAAAAGAAAAGTAAACAAGATATTGAGAATGTATAAAGATGACTATCTTTTATTCATATGTTTTTCTTATGTATATAATACAAGCTCACAATCCTATATTTATAGGTAGGAAATGTAAATAACAAGCCATCTAATTTAATTCAATTGATAAATGTGGGAGATAAAACGTACTTCATTAAGTAGAAGTTTTGATGCAATTAAATGAACATCCATAACTTAATATATTTATAACACTCTTGGGGAAATGGTTAGTAATGTTTTTTTGAGTCAATAATGTTTGTCTATATCTTTTTATCATAAACTTTTTTTTCTCGAGAGCTAAGGCCAATATTATGATAATTTAAATATTTAATTATCTTATTTACTTTGGAATTTTTGTTTTTTTAATTTGCTATAAAGTTGGTATAGGACGTATCTATAATATAACTTATGTCAGGTTATTGGAGGAACCAATCACAACAAGGAATTAAGCACAAGATATTGAAAAAGAGAAGAGATTTTACGTGGAAACACTTGAAGGAGAAAACTACATAAACAGACACAAAAGCACTATACTTTGAGTCTTTACAATACAAAAAAGATTAATAAGACAATAACACACTCTCTCACATTTTCTTACAATTGTATACACTAATTAATCTATAATATTATTAAGTGTATTCGGTGAATTGGAACAAGAGAACAAACTCTAAAGGAAAGTTGAACTGGAGGTTTAGTTTTTATTTAGAGAGAGCTAGGGATGTTAATTGAATCCGGTTTAATCGGTTTAAACCAAACTGAAAAAGTTCGGTTTAAACAGTTCAGTTTTCCGGTTAAAAAATCAGTTCGGTTCATCTTTTAAAACCGATTTAATAGTTCGGTTCGGTTCGGTTTAGAACTTTTAAAACCGGTTCAGAGAGCAGCTCCGGAATGAACTTTACGGTTTGGGCTTTTTAATTAAAATAAGAATTCAGTGGCGATTTTAGAAATTATTTGGGCCACAATCAAACAAAATGGGCTTCGGCCCATTCAATTTGTCTTCAGGAATCAACTATTAGGCCCCATGATCGGTCGCAGCTCTTAGATTCGTGTTAAGATTTATGAAAACAGTTTTAACAAGTTTTTCAGGAAAGTTAATTATTACACAAATACACCTAAATTGATTGTAATTTCCGTGGCTAATACAGTCCCTTCCGTATATTCCTTGAAAGAATTTTATTTTTTTCATTTCTAACCATCATCTAAGCTCAATCTCAAAGAGGTTGAAAGTTAATAAAATCATCACCCCTTTTAACAGCTTTCTCCTCTGAAGAACCAAACAACCCTTTCTGCATAACCCAATCCTCTATCATTGCCTGAGCACTAGATCTCCTGTCGGTCGGCACAAGATGCCCAGAACCAGAAATAACAGCATGACTCAGATTCATAAATCGCTGCACGTAACCGAAAAGCTCCCCATCAACCTTCCAAACCTTTCTTTCGGCTTCCAAGAACTCCTCCAAACCATCCCAGTTCATCTGCCTCATCCAAGCCTCCGTCGAAACCACGCCATCTTGCAAATCATATATCCCTTGGTACAGCAGAACCCTAGTTTTCCTCACCAATTCCTCAACCATGTATTTTGTGCTCTTCATTATATCGGCATGAAATGCTTCGTCAACTTGGTCACTACACTCTTCCGGTCTTCCCAACGTATCTTTTCAGTTACACCTAAAGCCTCTTGTACTTCTTGCTTGTTTAAAAATACCGACAACCCCTCCGTTCGGTACGACTTTGACTTTGTCATGTCATAAAGCGTAGCGAGCCCTGTGACATTTTGTAAATAGTTCAAAATGGTTGCACGTGCATCGGAAGCATCATCCCACTTCTCGGCAAGTGTTAGCTTGACAGCCTCATCTTGTAGAATTTCCATGTACACCTTTTGTTTCACATTAATCAGACCGGTGAAGTACGCCGAGTCGGCATAGGTAGCGACTTGTACAACCGGGTGGGTCAACCCATTGCTTATCGCAACCCCCTTCCAATTGATTCTTAATCCACTCAGTACAATTGCATTTTGTTTTAATATATAGTACCCGATGGAGGGAACATACTTTCCTGCATAGCTTTCGCCGGTTAGGTAAAGGGGCCGGGAACGGAAGGAAGCATCGGAGGCAATGAAGGATTGGAGAGCAGCCCAGAGATAAGATGCCACTGTTGACTGGTCATGAGTGATATCAGAGGTGCTTTTAGCAACTGAAGCCTGAACCTATTGGGTTGTCAATAAAAAGCAGGCCAAATCCACGGTTCCATAAATGGATTGGGGTAGAAAGACTGTGATAATAAAGGAGGCAAAGGCTTGAGAAAAAATTACAATGATTTATTTCTTAAAACAAATTACATTTAGGAAATGAGTAATTTCTTGGTTACAGAGGGTCCAATTTTAATAAGGATAGCTTAATTACTTAGGGCCAGTGATGAATAGTGACAAAGCTAATATCAGGATCAGATTACTAATTTACTGGTATGGAGTTTATAAGATATATACTGAAATGGACAATTTTTCTTTCCTAGAAAAAGAAAAGAAATTGGTAGAAAAGAAAAGAAAACAAAACAAAAGAACTAAGCAATAGTATTCTAATTCAACGGTCACTTTTCTAGTTGTGTGATTGTATTTGTGCCTACATTTAGAATTTCTTACAGAGGAGTCTTACAGGGTAAGAGGAATTGGTAGAAAGAAGCCATGGTCCAAGCTCAAACAAATTTGCAAGCATGGAGGAACACCCAGGCCATCTAAAACATCGACGAACTCTAATATTACGAACTAGCTTTTCGAATATTGCAGTAGAGAGCGCCTTAGTGAATTAATCTACTAGATTTTTACTTGAACGGATTTGCTGAATAATAATAACATTATCCTTCTGGAGATTATGTGTGAAAAAAAACTTTGATGAAATATATTTTGTTGATTAATACATGCAATATTATTTTCATATATGATAGTCAGGATCATTTCTCCAGAAGACAAGTCACATGTCTGACGAATGTGTTGAATCACAGATCTTAACCAAACACATTCTCGGCTTGCTTCGTGTATTGCAAAAAAATTTCAGAGTTAGCGAAGTATATGTTTAATTTCATTCTAATGTCTTCGTGTGGGAGAAGAACTATATCTTACTAATAAATTTACAGCAAATGATATATCAGATCTTGTATGTCCAGCGAGATACATAAATTCTACTATTGCATTAAGATATGGTATTTCATGACCAAGTAGTTCTTCATCATTTTATTAAGGTCTAAAAATATCTTTATTCACATCTAATGATATTACAACCATCAGAGTGCTCAATTGATATGATTTTATCCATATAAAATTGTTTAGCACTCTTACAATATAATTTTCTTGATGCATAAAAATGTCATTTTTTAGATGTTCAATTTGCAATCCAAAGCAAAATTTTGTTCTCCCAAGACCTTTCATCTCAAATTCTTCCTTTAAATAATTTATTATTTTTGGAAGCACTTCAGGAGTTCCAATGATACTTAGACCGTCAATATAAACTGCAATTATATAAAAATTATTTGCATATTTTTTCATGAAAATGCATGGACAGATCGTATCATTATTATATCCATGTTTCAATAAATATACACTTAGATGATTATACCATATGCGTCTAGATTGCTTTAATAGATATAAAAATTTATTCAATTTAATTTAATAATATTCTCAATAACCTAAATTACATGTTTCAGGCATCTAAAATCCTTCAGGGATTTTCATATAAATATCATTATCAAGCGAGCCATATAAATAGGCTGTAACAACATCTATTAGGCGCAAATCAAGTCCTTCATGGACTGTCAGACTAATTATGTACCGAAAAGTTGTTGCATCCACTACAAGTGAGTATGTTTGTTCATAATCAATTCCACGTCTTTGCGAAAAATCTTGGGCGAAAAGTCGCGCTTTATATCTTACAATTTCACCTTTTCATTTGATTTTTGCGTAAATACTCTTTTATATCCTATTAGTTTTACACCTTCAGGTATTGGGACTACAGGCCCAAAAAAAATTATATTTCAAGAGAGTTTAATTCTGCCTCAATTGCACCTTTCTTTGTCGACATTCTTTAATAGACTTCGAGTCATGATCCTCAATATTTATTATATTTAGCGCTATATTATATGCAAAAATATCATTGACATCAATTTCATCTTGGTTCCATCTTATTCCATTCATGATATAATTTATCGAGATCTCTTCATTTTCATGAATTCATATACCTGAGTTTTTGTTGGAACTCCAATATTACTAATAATTTGATTTTCTTCTGGAGTTTTATCTGAAATTATCATATCCTCGACTTGATCATTTACAGCTGTCGACACACAGTTCGTATTTTGGTCATATCTTGGTCATACGGACTCCGATTTGGGTGAATCAAAGCTTGACTGAACCAGAACGAAAAGATCTACAACTTTCATGAAGAAAACAAATCCAAATTCGGAATGTAGAATTTTGTACAGCCTCACCAATGGCCGCCCAGCCTAGATTTGGACAGATTTTATTGTCATCTTCGCTCGATTCACTTCCAAATTTTGTTGGATTGCTTCCCAAGGCACAAAAATAGTTATATATGGGCAGGAAGGCAGCAGGAGAAAAGAATTCTTCATTCTAGGTTTAATTTCCACATCTCTCTACACATTTTCTATCTTCTCCTCGTGATCAAAGGCGATTAAGAGCAAGGTTTGAAGGATTCTCGAGCAAGCAAAAGTGAAGATCGAAGGCAGCGAGCGAGGAGATTGGTGTAGTCTATTCTCTTACTAGTTTTACTTTATTTTCATTATGATTTCTCTTGTAACTTTCTTGGATGTTAACTCACCCATGAGAGGCTAGATTTCCTCTCTAGGGGCTTAGGCTAAAAACATGAATTTGTGTTGAATCTATGTTTACTTGGATTAATTTCTTTATGATGATTGTTTGCATGTTTGTTTATTCTTGTTGATTTTACAATTCATGTGCTTGTATGATTTGATTGCTTGTTAATTTCCCGCTTGAGTCTAATCAACTTAAGATGCTAGGAGTTATAATTAATTGTACCAAATTGTATACATGAATTACCTTAGGATTAAGATTAGAAATGACCAAATCTATTTCTTAGTCCGGAACCACAAGAACAAAGGTTGAATTAAGGTGAATGACTTAATCGTGAAGCCTTATATTTGATTGGGACACCTAAAATTGAACCAAATATCGTATGAAGGACTTAACCGTGAAGTATTGGTATTTAGGGATAAACTAGGCTAATCTGTGCTTAAGGTCTAGATAGCTAGGGTGAAGAACTTAATCATGAAGTCCGAATTATCTAGATACGCCATTAATTTACGAAAGTGACCCTTTTTGATATTTACGTTTAGAAACTCCAAAATTGCAAACATGAGTTTAGAATAACAAGTAAATGTAGATTTGACCAAAGAATTGTATGTCGATAGCCCCTAGACTCTTATCCGTTTGAATCACAACTCCTTTTTATTTGCTTGTTTAAAATTGTCTTGTTTTAATTTCAACTCTCAATCGGGTATTGAACCCAAAACCAATTTTACAACAAACCCCCCCTTTTACTTTATTTGCATTGTTTTAGAGTTAATTGATTTAGTAAAAAATAATATTTCCCGTTATCTTTGGATCGATACCCATAATTACTACAAGGATAGATTGTGCGCTTGCAATTCAATCTAACTTTGCGTATTTAGGGTTTTATAAATTTAAAGCAGAAGTGTACAAAATAGACCTATTTTTCCTATACCCAAAATACACAACACATGTAAATGTGTCTGGCAAGTGATTAGATAATCTTTACAAATGAATTATCTTTTGAATATTTAATTTACATTCTTTAGTATGAGGATCAAAATCAGACAATGATAATTCATACTAATATATTTTACCAACTTATTGTTTTCTCCCCCTAAGGTTAGAAATTTTGATTCATCAAAATCACAATCGGCAAACCTTGCCGTGAATAAATCTCCTATCATTGGTTCTAAATATTTTATTGTAGATGGAGATTCAAATCCAACATAAATTCCCAACTTCCTTTGAGGTCTCATTTTAGTGCATTATGGTGGAGCAATTGGAATCATATACCGCCATCTAAAAATTCTTATATGGGAAATATTAGGTATATGACCAAAAACTAATTGTAAAGGGGAAGTTTTATTATAGCTAGTTTGCCTAATGCGAATTAGTTCTTCTGCATGCAAAATAACATGTTCTCATTTTGTGTATGAACATAAGTTATAGAATGTTCAACATCAATTCTAATAGATATGCATTATCTGAGAAGTAAATTCACCAGCATTGTCTAGACGTATATTCTTAATTAGATAATCATAAAATTATACTCTTAATCAAATCAATTGAGCAAGTAATCTCGAAAACGCCAAGTTGCGAGTTGATAATAAACATACATGTGACCATCTAATTGATGCATCAATTATATAAAATATCTAAATGGTTCACATGGTGGATGTATTGGTCCATAAATATCATCTTATATGTTCTAGAAATGACATCAACACATAAAAATTCATTAGATTAAATAATCTTATGGTTCTTTAATGAATGTCCACATTAATTATCTATTATTTTTTCACATCATTATTGATCCGGAATGGCCCAACCGGTTATGCCAAACTATAAACATATTCTTATTTGTAAACTTCTAAATTACAATAACATGTACTTCAATTGTACTAATATATGTGTAATACAAGTCGGAAAAAAACATACACAATTTTTCCAATATGCATTTTTGTTATCTGAGATTAGTAATATAAATATTCAACAGTTTCTTCATTGGTTGTCTCAACTTGATATCTATTTTGGTAGATATCTTTAAAACTTAACAAATTTCTTTGAGACTTAGAAAAATATAATACATCATCAATATAAACTTGTGTTCCTCCATATAACAATAAGATAGCTCTTCTGGAGCCTTCAATCCACAATTACAATTAATAAAAAAAATAATACCACAATAACAAAATAATAATAATAACAATTGTAATTACCCTTTTTTTCTCTTACCCTCATAAATTCCAAGAAATAAATTTAGAAAAGAAAAAAAATAGGAAATTATAGCATGAATTCTCTTGTTTGCTATTACGTCACTTTTCTTCATTATTTTTTCCGCTTTAGATGGAATGATGTGTCTTTTCTTCATTGTCACGTCCACATCTACGAGTTTGTCAAGAAATTATTATTTATTATGTATTGATGCATTCACTTCAGGGGATGAAGAATAACTAATTAAACAGAATTCATGATTTTTCATCAACAACTCGATATTTTTATTCAACCATAAGGAGAATAAATTTACTCAAAATATTTCTTGAAATCTTCTTCAGGAGAATTAAATTATAGATAAAAATAATATAAACATCATGTAAAATTTGCGCATCATATAAATTTTCTTGAAATTTTCTTCAAGAAGACCTACTTAATATCTCTTGAAATCTTCCTCGGAAAGACCTTAATATCTCTTGAAATCTTCTTTGAGAAGATTAAATTATTGAAAAATAATAATATTCAATAAAAAAATACAATACACAAAAAATATTAATATGAGTCAAGTTAATATTGAATGGTTCAGAAATGGCTTCGACCCATACGATAAAATTGAGAATTTATGATTAACAAATGATTTTGGGTCATTAGATAAAGTTAAAAATTTATAATTAACAGATGACTACGGGCCATTTGAAAAGTAATTATTAACATATGGCTTCGGGCCATTTAATATTAATATAATATAAAGATAACATTAACTTTGATACACATTATTCATATGGCTTCAGGCCATTTCATTAACATAATATAATGTAAGAAGGTAACATATAAATATTATTTTTTGTGCATTATATAAACCTTGTTGAAATCTTCTTCAAGAAAATTTATTGAAATACTCTCAATACAAAATTTGTATATCATATAAATCTTCTTCAGGAAGATTTTTTGAAATCTTCTTATATTAATTTTGTACATCATATTTGGGAGATTTCTTGAAATCTTCTTCTAGAAGATAAAATTATTAAAAAAATTTGCACTTCATATAAAATTATATGAACCATATTAAACATTTTAAAATAAATGTACATAAACTGATAACTTATTCCATTTAGTAATTACTTATTAGAAGTATTATTTATTTAAATAGAATTGAAATAAAAGATATCAAAGTTATTTCGAATCTTCAACTAGTAGAGCTCTCGTGCTGATAACGTGTTATAAAATAAAGATAAATAAACAATAAACAAGATAGAGAGACCACATAAAATATGTCATCTCTTTATTCATATATTTCTCATATGTACAATATAAGATTACAAAAGCGCTATTTATAGGCCACAAATTATGACTGAAAAGTCATCTAAATTAATTACAATAATAAATGGAAAATGAATTCCAATAGTAGTGGGATATGAATTCCAATAGTAGCGGGTAGTGGAGAAATGAATATTAAGAGTCATGAATATCCACATTAAAAAATTATTCATAACAATATGAAATTTGAATAAGTAATTCAGTTTAAAAACATTAATTAAGTATGAGTTGATTAGCGGAATGTAACATTAATTCTTCTATATCATTAACTCTTGATTGTTATTTCAGATGTTTACCATAGAATTTTAATAATTTAGCCGTTTTTCTGAGACCGCATATTAGAAAATTTACAAAAAGCAAACTTAATTTAATTGGGTCGTAGATATTTTGAAATTTCGGTTCTTTCAGTAATTGATCAATTACAACAAGAATTTCGGTTCGTCCCCAAGTCTAATGCGTTCCATGTGGAATCTATATAAATTTCGATAAATACAAATTTTATATTTATTTTAGGTTCATACATAATTTATATTTATGGAAAGAAGGTGATGTGTTATTATAAAGTTGATGGAGGAATACAAATTTTCTCGAACAATTGGCAGTGTAATATTTGAAGTCATTTGATCTGCATCATGATTTACACGGACAACTTCAAAATTTATGTGGATCCAGTGTTCACAGATCTTTACGCCGATTGAATGATTCTAACTAGACATCAAATTGCCCAAATGAACGAGTGCGGTACTTAATAGGTATTGGATAGGTAGTAATTTTGATGATAATGCGATAACCTTTTAACCATTTATCGGATCCTTATAAAATTCATAAAATTCGTGTCTAGTGCAAATTTATGAACATTTTTGTCTATTTTTTCATTACGAGAGGAATAATAACCCTTTTTTTTTAAAAAAAGAAAAAAAAAAGAATTGGGTTTCGTTGCTTTTAATATATTTTTAAAACCTTTAATATAGAAATGTATATTTTTTTTTAAATAAAAAAAATCGGCGGATTAACACATAACTTATCCGGTGGAGAGCTGCATGAATTCATATCACCTGAGCTAACAGAAATTTTGAAACAGGAGGTGATTGCAAATTGATCGCTTAATATATTGGTATTGTATTGTTCTCATGTCCAACACCACTTGAAAGTTGTGTTTAAGTGGCCAAAATGTATTGAACTTTTTTTATAAGATATATACTATGCTCGATGTATGCAGTCTATTTTGTGAATTATAATTGTTTTATGAACGTGTCTAGACATAAATTGTGTTCAATGAGGTAAGAAATGTTAGAATGCATATCCTTTGTTAATGAATCTTAATTTCTAATTTTAAACAGAGCTAATTTAGCTCCTGCCTATAACATAGAGGGTCTTTCAATATTCGTACGGATCTAGTCAACACGAATCTTAAAACAAATTAGATAGTCGAAATGCATAAACTCAAAATATTTCCCTTTTGAGTTAATGCAGAGGATAAACATTCAGTAATGTTGTGGGTGAGGATGATTCAAGTCACAGATATTATACTATGCTTGATGTATGCAGTCTATTTTGTGAATTATAATTGTTTCATGAAGGTGTCTAGACATAAATTGTGTTCAATGAGGTCAGCAGTGTTGTGGGTCAGGATGATTCAAGTCAGATCTGACTCCACCAATGGATCAACATGACCCAAACCCGATCCAAACCCAATTAAGCACACGATATATTATGTCCAAATTTCATGAAATTATCTGAATCTTTTTTTTAGATTTTCTCTATTGTTCAAGTACATTAACTTAATTTTTTTCTTCTTTAGACAAATAACAATATTTAGCGCAGAAGTTTAAGATGAGGGACTAAAACATATTGATTTAATTTTAATATAATTAGTATAGTTGTCATCTAAAAATTATATGGAATTTATCATCATTGATTAGACACTTGTTTAGGAGGCTAAATTGAGATATGAGATAAGTTGTATTAAAAGTTATTCATCTGGTATAATTTTGTTTTATTATTTGAAGTGTTGTACCGTTAAAAATTGTTGATTGTTTAATTTATTATTATTATTTTTTATTTGTAAGATGAGTATTTAGCTGAAGATGAGTATTTAAATGAAGGAATTTTACTTTATTTTTGTCCAAATAGGATATAACGTGCTATATATTACATTTTATCCCTTTTCTAAACGGTACATTACACAATACTTTTGCAGTTAGGCAAAAATGTATCACACAATGTTAACTTATTTCATGTAGAATATCAATTTCGTTATATCCTTACGAATGTAAATTGGTACTTTCAATTTTCTGTATAATTTTTGTTACACTTTTTAACATTCTATACAGTTTTTGTTACGACCCTTTTATATACCAAACAATTTTTATAACATGTATCAATTGTCACTGCCAAAACAAAACGAAGCTATAATCTAGTTTAGGATCATTTATGTTTATTTTTTATTATGAGAGCAATAATGACCCATTTTTCTTTGAAAATAGAAAAAAAAAAAAAAAGCACTTGATATATGCAGAAAAGGAATTGGGGTTTCATTGCTTTAAATATTTTTTAAATATTTAATATAGAAATGTATAATTTTTTAAATAAAAAAAATCGGTGAATTAACACAGAACTTTAACTTATCCGGTGGAGAGCTGCATGAATTAAGATCACCTAAGCTAACAGAAATTTCGATTTTAGATCCGATCGTCTGATCTGCTTAGTCATGAATATTAAAGGATCCGTGCATTCTACTGATGGTCCGATCTAAACTCAAAATATTCGTTACCTCAGCGGATTCCGACTCTACTAAGAATTCATCCGGTACTTAAAAAGTGCAAAGAGCTTACTTGTGACTTGTCCCATTCATTCATTATACGAAAAATGTTAAGGGTAGAGAAACCACCGCCACCACCCCCGCCCCCGCTCCCATTAGACGTAAGCGACGCCAACACGGAGAGGCGTTTAAGTTTGTGGTGCACAAAAAATCCAGATGGTTTCTTTAAATACCTCCTTGACATCATTTGCACTCCGACGGCTGACTCCCAACGCCGCTTCCAGGCTGCTGTCGCCCTCCGCCATTTCCTCCGCCCTGTCCCCGAACTCTGGACCCGCCTCAACACCGATATCAAATCCCGCCTGAGAGATGACCTCATCTGGATCAATTCTGTCGACGAAGAATCAAGATCTCTTCTTGAAGAATTGCGAGGTGCCGCGATTGAACTCGGTTCATATTTGTTACCTGAGGATTCTTGGCCAGAAATTTAGTCGTCGATGGCTGCCGAATCGCCCCGGGTGCGAGAATCGGCGCTCTTTATCTTTTACCGTCTTGCCCACCTCATACAATGGCAGTCGATTCTTCCACACCTTGATTTGCTACGCTCATTGATTCGCTCCTCTTTAAATAGTAAATTGAGCGGTGTCGATGAACCGGATGAGAGAAATGCAGCTTTACTTGCGGCTATTACCTTGATTCATATTGTACCTCCTGATAAGAATTGTCAAATGTTACAAGACCTGTTACCAGACATGATTTCTGTTTTACTAGAAGCATTTACTGGTAACCAACAAGGGTTTGTCAAAGAGGCTGTCATAGGGTTGACCAATTTAATCGCTGTTTGCCACCAAGGGTTTGCCAACAAGGGTTTGTCTAAGGTACTGGAGGCCATGTTGCATATCGCACAGTGTGATAAGGTAAACAGAGAATTGAGACACAAGGCTGTGAATCTCGTGGTTACACTTGCCAAGAAGGAACCGGGTACTGCTAATTTGATATGTATCATATTTAGTTGTTGTATTCATTATTCAGTAGGAGTTGACTACCATAGACTGATTTATCTTACAAACATGATGATGTATATAACTATTGTATGCTTATATTTTGTTGTAACTATGTGTTGGTCATTAAAATACTCTTGTCTTCTCAGCAAATTAACTGTCTGTTGTTTCTTGTGATGAATTTAGTTGTTCTTTTCTCTCTTATTGAATTAACTGTACTATCTTGAAATGTATATATTTGCACTTCTCTTGTGCCAATCACCTCTGAAGCCATGCAAATTGGCAAGATAGCATCCTCTATGTTGGTTTATTTCTGTTCCTCATTCTTCTTTTTAGCAGCCTGCTTACTGCTTGGAAAGATAGCATCCCATTTCTTTCTCTTCTCTCACATATTTGTTTTATTTTTCTGGCGGGGTAATTGTGTAACAGTTGTGGTAGAACAGCAGTTAGTACCTTTTCTGGGAGGGTTTGTTGCAATACTATTGGAAATGTTGTCAGACATGGAGGATGATGAGGATAAGGATACAGGTGAGGATGCCAAAATGTTCTCCAACGCACTTTCAGCTGCTCTGGGCGGAGATTTGCTTGTACCAGTGCTCCTCAAGTTGTTGCCGGGATACCTGAGAGATTCTGATTGGAAGAAGCGGCACGCGGCTTTGTTTTTCCTCAAGGAGATACCTAAAGGATGTGTTGAGGTTAGTACCAAGTTAGTAGTTTTATGAGTTGGATATGGTGTTAGGTCTGATTAGGTGGGTGACTAATTACTATTGTGCCTTTTGCTTTTAGTATCATAGGTGAAATTTCCTAATATTAGTGTGCTGCCTTTTTTGATACAGCTATACAGTAAACCTTTTATTCATTTGGTTTGAGATTTGGGTTTTCATTGATGATTGTATTTGAAATTGCATAACTTATCCTAATTAATTACTAAGTACAAAAGTTTAACAAATTATCTGTTGGAAATTAATTTTTGAATTCAGGCATTGAATGAGAACCTGGAGCAAATTGTGAAAATGATGGTGGCATCGTTCAAAGACAAACACCCGAGGGTCAAGTGGGCTGCACTAATAGTGATGCGTGAGCTTTTAGTAGATCTGAAACCTGATTTGGAAGACCAATACCATGAAACAATATTCCCCGCTTTACTCCAAGCGAGATTTGATCATCCCCATATTCAGGAATGTAGTTGCTATCAAGTCTCAGTGTCATACTTTTTTGCATCTGCTGTTACATTTGTATATTGGAATTAATTTAATTCATGACTGTAAAATGTCAACATGTCAAATATCTCCTATGTGCTATTAGGCTATTCGCATACTATTTTTTATTTTTTTTAAATCTCATATGTTTTTTAATGCAATCAATAGAAATTGAGCCTCTTCTGTTCCTCATCATGTGCACATAAATGGAGGGTTGGTTGAGGAAATTTTATTATCTCTTATATTTAGTAGCAGTATAAATGGCGAATCTGGTTTTTCCAGGACATATGTGATATTTAAGGTTTTTCTGTGCTACTCATGATATTGCTGAATAATGAGTAGCGGTTATATTTGCAGGTGGAAGCTGCCTGGGCTGCTTGGGATTTCTTGCGCTGGTGCAGTAAAGATATCTTTAAAATTTACTTGAGTGAAATTTTTGATGGGTTATATACGATGATACAGGTACGTACTCTGTGAAGAATTATGAGTTTCTGTCCCTTTTGGTTAAATACTTGACAATATAACTGTATTCCATCATTTTGCTTTACTCAGGCAGGAAACAGGGTTGTGCAAGTCAATGGGTTACTGATTCTAGGATTTGTTCCTACTTTACTAATGGAGCACATGGGAATCTCTTATGTTGAAAATATGTACAATTATATTATGCCAAACCTGAAATCTTTTCTCAAAGCTGATATCTCTAAAGTTGACCCCGACAGAAGGATTTGTGCCCATTCAGTGCAACGCTTTTATTATATCGGTACAGGTCTAGAAAAGGGTCATTTCAGGAATGATGCCAAAGAGGTACGCAGCCAGATTATGTTCATAGTTTCTTCTTTTCACAAACATTAATTATTCTAAGATCCAATATGCTATTTTCTTGCAGGTGGAAGAGATGTTGTCATTCAAAGGCGCTAAGATGGAAGCACCTGATCCATCTACAGGCGACCTGCTCAAAGTATACTCCATTACTTTCTTTCGTATCTCTGCCAAATATTTACATAAATTGACTTTTTGAATAGAGCGCGTCATGCCATTTCCAGGAGTAAATGTCTTACTGGATTACAAAATCTAGTTTTCTATTGGAACTCATCCTACTGTCATTTCTAATATTGCTTTAGTCTTCTATTTTTTGGGAGATTTATAATCCTTTCAACCTCTGTTTAACTAAAAGTCTAAGGATTTAAGGTGGCATTCATTTTATATCACATATTGATGTAACTATATAATTAAATATTATCTAGACATGGATGGGACTACTTAAATGTCTAGGCCAGGATTCCTTGCCTTACATGGAGCTTGTCATGCCACCTTTGCTTCAGTATGCTCAGTCAGATTCAGAACTAATCGTTTCTAACATGGATAATACTGAGTATGTACAAAACAATAACTCATATTTATATTAAATACACAATTGATGGTATAAGTGATGATATGATTATTGATTATACAATTAAATGGATGCAGGGTTAAAACAGCTAAAGGAGTTGGTGAAAAATTATTGGATGAAAAAGCCTCAGCATGCAACATGCTATGCAGCTCTGATGATGAGCCTCAGCATGCCTCGTCCACAGGTACTTTTGGCTTTCTTTATTTACTTGCACTATGCCCTGGTCTGGTTCTTTAGCTTTCTGTCATCTCTTCTTTTGTAGATACTCCAGCTGCGTCGGTGTTTCGACAGTTGGCTGAGTTGAGGACAGCTTGTGCGAGCTAGGGTGCCCTTGCCCCCTGTGGATATCTTGAGAGTCTCATTGATCGACTCTGTCAGATTTGCTCCACAGCTTGCTGAGCTTGCAGGAAGTGATATAGCCCCCTGCTTAGAACTTGTAAGGTCGATCTCATGGCAGAGACTCAGGTCTGACTACCAGCAGCTGGGGAGGGCTTATTCTGATTATGCTCAGACCCTGGTTTGTATTGAGTTGGATCTTACACAGGCCCGACAGACTGTTAGTTTTCTCGAGCGTTGGTTTATCCAGCAGGTGACATGGCACTCCCACCTAGGGGCGGAGGGTGCCAGCCTTGAGGTTTTGGAGCACGCGGCTCGTTTGATCACTGTGTGTGAGCGAGACCTCGCTGGTGCGGATGAGGCAGTTACCTTTTACTCATCTTGGCATCAGGAGTGCTCTCGTGCTCAAGCGGAGGCTGGGGCCCATTTTAACGCGATGTTGATGCACGATCGATCTCGCAGGGAGCGGATTGAGGGGTACTTGGGCAGGATAGCTAAGGTTCTGGAGGAGTTAGCTTCTTATTCTTAGGCTTGAGTTATGATCTTGCTTTTGGATATGGTTTGTATTCGGACAGATTTGTATTTGGATGTTGGAACTTCTTTAATTATTCAACCTAGGTTTTGTTAGTTATGTACTAGTTGGTACAGTTGTACCACTAGTATTCAAGTGCAAGCTCAGGCTTTACAAACAACAAATTAATCTCTTAATTGTAGCATACATGCAAGTGTAAAAAAAGAAAATGAAAAACCTAAATTTCGCCTTGGCTGCCACAGCTAAGTTTTTCAAAAATAAAGAAAAAAAAAAACTAAATTTTATAGCACAGACTTTCAAAAGACATTAAATAGAAATTCACAAAAATTATGATATAATGAGTTGCAGTAAAGTTCAAATAAAAGTGCAATATGTCCCCAACCCCGCATAAGCACATAACACAATTTTCTATATTTCACTTCAGATATTATTGCATCTTTTCTCAACACTTAAGGGGAATTTGTACTGTACCCGTGTAAATAACTTCCCTTTTATCTTTTTTTGAAGGACAGCTGGCCAACAATATATTAATTCATAAAAATTAATATTAACATAGTATTTTTACACACTCACATAGAATCAACTAGTAAATAACACACTAAGCCAACAAGTGAAGGAGCGGACCTGGTCTTCTGTGCCCCTTGCTAATCTCCTTTTTAACAATTATTTCTCCAGAGGATGGTTTCTTGTACTACTTCATCTATTAATCTATGCACTTGTTTTCTATTCTTAGGCTTGAGTTAGCTTCCTATTGTTATAATTCATTATTAAGTGAAAACTTTTGGAAAGGCGATGTATAAGAGTATGCATGTCAGCATGTGGGTTCTACAAGCGAGTTGTAACCTGTAAGATGCTGGAATCAGATGGTTCCAATTACTCATGGTAAGTAGACTTGATTTTGTCAACCAACGCTTCTCTGTGGGAAAATTCAGAAGTTGAAGATTATTCGAAGAAAATTGGAGATCTGTGAAAACAGGATTATTTATTAAGTTGGGTGGTTACTACCATTGTTTATATAATTCAGGGCAGTCATACCAGTATTGTTCGGTTGATGTACCAGTAGTGTGCATAATCAATACCATGCTGGTAAGTTGGACTATCAATTCAGTGTTCGAGTAAATTCAGAGATGGGAAAAGAATAAAAATCTAAGGCGCTGATTTCAGTTTTGCAACCAATACATACATGTTAATACATACATGTTGGTACAATGCTAATGCAGTTATTGAAGTGAAGCTACAGTACTATGCATAGCGCACATCAGTCCGTAATATGGATTTATATCTCCAGCTTCGTTGTCTGATTGGTTGATCCGAACCGTTCAACATGATTTATGGATGAAAATGTATTTGTAGATCAGATTTTACATTTTTAAGGAAATAAAATTGTAACATATAATTAGCACAAATGTGGGCATATTAATCTATGATACGACGCTGGAAGTGCACCTTTGGACGCAATTTGGGTAGGAGAGGGGTAGGCCAGGGGGCCTGGTATTGTGCTCTCCTAGCAGCTATTTTTGCAAGTTGATGTAAATTTCGTGTGATCTAGATGTATGGCAGATATACTACCTTGTAGTTATCCTGCCTTGTAATTAAACCTTTTTGTTTAATCAATATATTGTTGACGATAACCGTCAACCTTCAAAAAAAAATTAGCACAAATGTATAACAGTCTCTAGTGAGGTCATGTCAATTTGTGATCTATTAGGTTTTTTAGACACTCAAGTTCAGTTGTATTGGACCAAAATTTGACAGACAAGTATAACTATGATAATGGTGAAGAAAAAAAGAATTGTAACATATAATTAGTACAAATTTATAACAGGCCCTAGTGAGGTCATGTCAATTTGTGATCTATTAGGTTTTCTAGACACTCAAGTTCAGTTGGAGTCAATGTTCTAAATAGCGCGCTATAGCGTTTTCGGACCAAAAGAGCTATGACCTTATGGCCATATAGCACCGTTTTTTCAGCCGTTCCGCTATGACGCGATAAACGCTATTTAAATCTTTGGTTGGATTAGACCAAAGTTTAACATATTAATATAACTATGATGGTGGTATGCCTGAATTCACATCCAGTGCAGTACCGTAATAGGGAATCTTTTACAATTACTTGATCTGGACCGTTCTTTTTAACTTGGCACGAATCTCAAAGCCCAATAATACTGCCCCCTCAGTCAGCCCGAATCCGAAACCGGCTGAGAGTTAATCTCAAACCGTAAATAGCTAATTGTAATAGGGAATCTTTTACGGTACCGTCGAGGATATGGACCCGGTATGCCCTATACCAGTATTGCTCGGTTGATATACCAGCAGTGTGCATAATCAGTACCATGCTGCTAAGTTGGACTATCAATTCAGTGTTCAAGTAAATTCAGAGATGGCAAAAGAATAAAAATCTAAGGGGCTGATTTCAGTGTTGCAACAAATACATACATGTTGGTACAATACTAATACAATTATTGAAGTGAAGCTACAGTGCTATGCATAGCGCACAACAGTCCGTACTATGGATCTATATCTCCAGTTCCATTGTCCGATTGGTTGATCCGAACCATTGGGCATGATTTATGTATGAGAAATGTACTTTCAAAAATTTTACATTTTGAAGGGGAAATTGTAACATATAATTAATACAAATTTGGAAAAGTCTCTAGTGAGGTGATGTCAATTTTTGATCTATTAGGTTTTTTAGACACTCAAGTTCAATTGAACTAGACCAAATTTTAAGAGGTAAGTATGACTATGATGATGGTGAAGGAAATATTACACTTTAAAAAAAAATCTCAAAATCCTAATATTCATATAATGTGCAATTTTGAAATAGGAAGTTTCAATTAGAGGTAACTACAAAAAACAAAAGAATTGCGCTCCACGACCTATTTCAGTGAAATAACACAGTGGAGGGAAGGTGGTGAAACGAAGAAAATAAGTGTTTGATTCCTCTAAAAGTCTGACTCCGTCTCTGATCTGAGCTAACAGAAATTTCGAGTTTAGATCTGGATCGTCTGATCTGCTTAGTCACGAATATTAAAGGATCCGTGCATTCTACCGACGGCCCGATCATTTGGTTACCGCAGTGGATTCAAAAAACAAACACTCTCCACTTCATCGGCTGCAAAGTGCAAAGAGCAAAAAGCTCACTTGTGAGTTGTCCCATTCATTTCAATGTTAAGGGTAGAGAAACCACCCCGGGCCCCGCCTCCGGTCCCATTAGACGAAAGCGACGCCGACCCGGAGAGGCGTTTAAATTTGCGGTGCACAAAAAATCCAGATAGATTCTTTAAAACCTTCCTTGACATCATTTGCGATCCGGCAGCTGACTCCAAACTCCGCGTGCAGGCTGCTAACATCCTCCGCCATTTCCTCCGCCGCATCCCCGAACTCTGGCCCCGCCTCAACTCCGATCTCAAATCCCGCCTGAGACATGACCTCATCAAATTTGTTAACGCCAAGGTCGACGAACAAACAAGATCTATTCTTGGAAAATTCCGGGGTGCCGTGATTGAACTCGGTTCATATTTGTTACCTAACGATTCTTGGCCAGAATTGTTCCTGTACATATGTCAGGCGGTAGATTCCACTTCTCCCCAGGTGCGAGAATCGGCGCTCTTTATCTTTTCCCAACTTGCCCACCTCATAAAATGGCAGTTCATTCTTCCATGCCTTGATTCGCTGCACTCATTTATTCGCCGCTCTTTAATAATTGAATTGAGCTGTCGGGATGCACCGAATGAGAGAAACGCAGCTTTACTTGCAGCTATTGCCTTGATTCATATTGTACCTCCTTCTGATGAGAATTGTCAAAAGTTACAAGACCTGTTACCGGACATGATTTCTGTTTTACTAGAAGCATTTACTGGTAACCAACAAGAGCTTGCCAAAGAGGCTGTCATAAGGTTGACCAATTTAATCGCTGTTAAAACCCAATTCATTTCACCGTGCTTGCGTAAGGTCCTGGAGGCCATGTTGCATATCGCAGAGTTTCATAAGGTAAACAGAGAATTGAGACGTGAGGCTGTGAATCTCGTGGTTACACTTGCCAAGAAGGAACCGGGTACTGCTAATTTGATTTGTATCATATTTAGTTGTTGTATTCATTATTCAGTAGGAGTTGACTACCATAGACTGATTTATCTTACAAACATAATGATGTATATGACTATTGTATGCTTATATTTTGTAATTTGTAACTATGTGTTGGTCATTAAGATACTCTTGTCTTCTCAGCAAATTAAGTGTCTGTGGTTTCTTGTGATGAATTTAGTTGTTCTTTTTTCTCTTATTGAATTAACTGTACTAACTTGAAATGTCTAATCTCCATATACTGTATATATTTGCACTTCTCTATGTTGGTGTTATTTCTGTTCCTCATTCTTGTTTTTAGCAGCCTGCCTAGGGTAAAAATAAAGATTTACTGCTTGGAAAGATAGCATCGCATTTCTTTCTCTTCTCTCACATATTTGTTTTATTTTTCTGGCGGGGTAATTGTGGCTAAAAGTTATGGTCCAACAGCAGTTGGTACCTTTTCTGGGGGGGTTTGTTGCAATACTATTGGAAATGTTGTCAGACATGGAGGATGATGAGGATAAGGATAACGGTGAGGAGAATAACTTCAAATATGCCAAAACATTCTCCAACGCTCTTTCAGCTGCTCTGGGCGGAGATTTGATTGTACCAGTGCTCATCAAGTTGTTCCCGGGATACCTGAGAGATTCTGATTGGAAGAAGCGGCACGCGGCTTTGTTTTTCCTCAAGGAGATAGCTAAAGGATGTGTTGAGGTTAGTAACCTGTTAGTAGTTTTATGATTTGGATATGGTGTTAGGTCTGATTAGGTGAGTGATTAATTACTATTGTGCCTTTTTCTTTTAGTATCATAGGTGAAATTTACTAATATTAGTGTGCTGCCTTTTTTGATACAGGTATACAGTAAACCTTTTCTTCACTTGGTTTGAGATTTGGGTTTTCATTGATGATTGTATTTGAAATTGCATAACTTATCCTAATTAATTACTAAGTACAAAAGTTTAACAATTTTCTGTTTGAAATTAATTTTTGAATTCAGGCGATGAAATATAACCTGGAGCAATTTGTGAAAATGATGGTGGCATCGTTCAAAGACAAACACCCGAGGGTCAAGTGGGCTGCACTAATCGCGATGCATGAGCTTTTAGTAGATCTGAAACCCGATTTGGAGGACCAATACCATGAAGCAATATTCCCCGCTCTACTCCAAGTCATGAAGACATATTATCATCCCCATATTCAGGAATGTAGTTGCTATCAAGTTCTCAGTGCATACTTTTTTGCATCTGCTGTTATTTGTATATTGGAATTAATTTAATTCATGACTGTAAAAGGTCACAAGTCAAATATCTCCTATGTGCTAGTAGGCTATTCGCATACTATTTTTAAAAAAAAAAAAAATCTCATATGTTTTTTAATGCAAACAATAGAAATTAAGCCTCTTTTCTTCCTCATCATGTGCACGTAAATGGAGGGTTAGTTGAGCAAATTTTATTATCTCTTATTATTTAGTAGCAGTATAAATGGCGAATCTGGTTTTTCCAGGACATATGTGATATTTAAGGTTTTTCTTTGCTACTCATGATATTGCTGAATAATGAATAGCAATTATATTTGCAGGTGGAAGCCGCCTGGGCTGCTTGGGATTTCATGCGCTGGTGCAGTAAAGATATCTTGAAAATTTACTTGAGTGAAATTTTTTATGGGTTATATACGATGATACAGGTACGTACTCTGTGAAGAATTATGAGTTTCTGTCCCTTTTGGTTAAATACTTGACAATATAACTGTATTCCACCATTTTGCTTTACTCAGGCAGGAAACAGGGTTGTGCAAGTCGATGCGTTACTGATTCTAGGATTTGTTCCTACTTTACTAATGGAGCGCATGGGAATCTCTTATGTTGAAAATATGTACAATTATATTATGCCAAACCTGAAATTTTTTCTCAAAGCTGAAATCTCTGAAGTTGACCCCGACATAAGGCTTTGTGCCCATTCAGTGCAAGGCATCTCTTATATCGGTACAGGTCTAGGAAAGGGTCATTTCAGGAATGATGCCAAAGAGGTACTCAGCCAGATTATGTTCATAGATTCTTCTTTTCACTAACATTAATTATTCTAAGATCCAATATGCTATTTTTTTGCAGGTGATGGAAGAGATGATGTCATTCAAAGGTGCTAAGATGGAGGCACGTGATCCAGCTACAGGCGATCTGCTCAAAGTATACTCCGTTACTTTTTTCCTATCTGCCAAATATTTACATAAATTGACTTTTTGAATAGAGCGTGTCATGCCATTTCCAGGGGTAAACGTCTTACTGGATTACAGAATCTAGTTACCTATTGGAACTCATCCTACTTTCTAATTTTGTTTCAATCTTCTATTTTTTGGTAGATATATAATCCTTTCAACCTCTGTTTAACTAAAAGTCAAAGGATTTAAGGTGGCATTCATCTTATATCACATAATGATGTAACTATATCATTAAATATTATCTAGACATGGATGGGACTACTTAAATGTCTAGGCCGGGATTCCTTGCCTTACATGGAGCTTGTCATGCCTCGTTTGCTTCAGTATGCTCAGTCAGATTCAGAACTAATCGTTTCTAACATGGATAATACTGAGTATGTACAAAACAATAACTCATATTTACATTAAATACACAATCGATGGTATAAGTGATGATATGATTATTGATTATACAATTAAATGGATGCAGGGTTAAAACAGCCAAAGGTGTTGGTGAAAAATTATTGGATGAAAAAGCCTCAGCATGCAACATGCTATGCAGCTATGCTGATGAGCCTCAGCGTGCCTTGTCCACAGGTACTTTTGGCTTTCTTTATTTACTTGCACTATTCCCTGGTCAGGTTCTTTAGGTTGCTGTCATCTCTTCTTTTGTAGATACTCCAGCTGTGTCAGTGTTTCGACAGTTGGCTGAGTTGAGGACAGCTTGTGCTCGAGCTAGGGTGCCCTTGCCCCCTGTGGATATCTTGAGAGTCTCATTGATCGACTCTGTCAGATTTGCTCCACAGCTTGCTGAGCTTGTGGCAAGTGATATAGCCCCCTGCTTAGGACTTGTAGGGTCGATCTCATGGAAAAGACTCAGGTCTGACTACCAGCAGCTGGGGAGGGCTTATTCCAATTATGCTCAGACCCTGGCTTGTATTGAGTTGGATCTTACACAGGCCCGACAGACTGTTAGTTTTCTCGAGCGTCGGTTTATCCAGCAGGTGACATGGCACTCCCACCTCGGGGCGGAGGGTGCCAGCCTTGAGGTTTTGGAGCACGCGGCTCGTTTGATCACTGTGTGCGAGCGAGACCTCGCTGGTTCGGATGAGGCAGTTACCTTTTACTCATCTTGGCATCAGGAGTGCTCTCGTGCTCAAGCGGAGGCTGGGGCCCGTTTTAACGCGATGTTGATGCACGATCGATCTCGCAGGGAACGGATTGAGGGGCACTTGGGCAGGATAGCTAAGGTTCTGGAGGAGTTAGCTTCTTATTCTTAGGCTTGAGCTATGATCTTGCTTTTGGATTTGGTTTGTGTTCGGACAGATTTGTATTTGGATGTTGGAACTTGTTTAATTATTCAAGCTAGGTTTTGTTAGTTATGTACTAGTTGGTACAGTTGTACCACTAGTATTCAAGTGCAAGCTCAGGCTTTACAAACAACAAATTAATCTCTTAATTGTAGCATACATGCAAGTGTAAAAAAAGAAAATGAAAAACCTAAATTTCGCCTTGGCTGCCACAGCTAAGTTTTTCAAAAATAAAGAAAAAAAAACACTAATTTTATAGCACAGACTTTCAAAAGACATTAAATAGAAATTAACAAAAATTATGATATAATGAGTTGCAGTAAAGTTCAAATAAAAGTGCAATATGTCCCCAACCCCCCATAAGCACATAACACAATTTTCTATATTTCACTTAAGATATTATTGCATCTTTTCTCAACACTTAAGGGGAATTTGTACTGTACCCGTGTAAATAACTTTCCTTTTATCTTTTTTTGAAGGACAGCTGGCCAACAATATATTAATAAAAAATAATGTAAATATTATTTTTGCACACTCACATAGAATTAACTAGTAAATTACACACTAAGCCAACAAGTGAAGAAGCGGGCCTGGTCTTCTGTGCCCCTTATGCCCCTTACTAATCTCCTTTTAACAATTATTTCCTCATAGGATGGTTTCTTGCACTGCTTCATTTATTAATCTATGCACTTGTTTTCTTACTTGAGAGAAGATCCGTTGAATACTCTCTTTCCACAACGTCGATACTCCCGCCGCCCATGCCTCGTCCCATTTCTTCCTCTTTGTTCCGTGTAGTGATTTCCTATGATCCCACCAAATATCTTCAATGGGTCCATTACCTGTAGGCACCGGCAAGTTTATTGTTGCTAACAATCCCCACCAGAACGCACACGCCGTCGTACATTGCCAGAATAAATGGTCTGTCAATTCTAGTATGTTTGTTATGCACATGACACACTCTTCTTCTACCATACACCCTCTTTTTTGCAGGTTTTCTTTAGTTAGAATTCCATCATTTATAAGAAACCAGCAAAAAACTTTTACCTTTGTCGGTACCTTGAATTTCCACACCACCTTGTAGAAGGAGCACCTGAAAGAATTTATAATTTCTTTTTATCAATATATTTATTGGTGGTACTTCACCGCCAACCTTCAAAATAAAAAAATAAAAAACTTGCACACCTCATCAAGCAGAGAGTTGTATACTTTGCAACTCCCCACAATATTGCAACTCAAACAATAGATAGGTATGAAACAATAAAAAAAAAAATAAATAAAAGGCAAAAAGTTGTTTTATCTTGATTGGTACCGGAGAGGCACAACCCAGGCAAGAGGGGCAATGGTACCAGCATGTTATAGAAACCTAAAAGCAATGCAATCCTCAGGTTGATACGTAACTGAAAAAACAAAGAAATATATAACTTTTGGTACCACTGAACTGAGTATTTTTATATTAAGGTTCTAAATAGCAATTATCGCGTCATCACAGGAAAGTTAAAAAAAAACCTATCGCGTGCGTACGTAGCTGTAACGAATATTATCCTACATAGTTATTTTTTCAAAATTATATTAAATAATTCTACTAATTATCAACATTATCTAAAGTCTCATAGAGCAATAATTGACACCAAATTGATTAAGAATTATAATATTCATATTGAACCAGTGCAAAATTCAAATTCCTATTCAAAATATCTCTAGTAATATCATAAACTATTTTTTTTTATTCAAAATAAACTAAGCATCATGACATAAACTAATTTTTTTTTATATTCAAAATAACATAAACATCATGTCATAAACTATCTATATTTTCTATTTAGAAGCAAAAACAATCTGAACTTAAAAAAAATTAGTCCTTAATAGAAATTTTCAATTTGAGTCTTGAAATAAAAACCTATGTAGCATAGCGTGCGCTATTTGCGCTACACGCAACGCGCTATAGCGGACCACTATTACCGCTATAGCAGACCACTATTACCGCTATAGCGGTTGTAGCTGAAATAGTACATTTTTATCTCGTAGCTTAGCGTTTAAGTTCTAAAAATATTATAGCGCGCTATTTAGAACACTGGTTATATTCATTTATCTTTAATCTAGAAAATATGTTCCTTTAATCAATTTGAAAAAGACCTCTATATATGGTAAGCTTGATTTAAACTGATTTAGACAGGTATGTAACCAGTAGATTGATTTATATATAGCCACATGAAAATTTTCGGATTTTATTACTTGATTTAAAACTCTATATATCAGGGTCCACCGAACTGGTAATCTCTAATGAAAAGGGACATGACCTATTTATACTCATTTATCTTTAATGAATAGTCCAACAAAAGATAATAATAAATTTGCTCGCTCAGAATAAATCAGATGATTATTATCAAACCTTCAACAAATATAGGGAATCATACAAATCTAATATATGTTCCAGAGTCCAGAGCGAACCATCGAACCGTCTACGACTATATGTAATCAGTGATCACGATGCAGATTGCTCATCGGAGCTCAATTTCAAATATTTGAATACTCATGTGCCAATCTTTTTTTATTTCTAGAAATAAAAAAACAAATTATTTTGATTTATTTATTTTCAATCTCAAGATTGGAGGAATATCATGAACCAATGATTCAGTTCCGTTTGAATATCTACTTAGGATTTGTTCGATTCCAGTAATTTTTGAAAGTTGCAAAGATATGGCCACAAAAAGTCTAAAAAATATTTTATTTGAGTTATTGATTCGGTTACCGCAAAGAGCCAAAAATTATGAATTTAGTACATAAATTAATTTACATTTGAATTAAAAAATCAAAAAAAAAATTGGTATGTAATCCTCCAATTTCCGAATTAATATGTTGATTGCGCTTGCGCACATATTAGACCCGTTATTCTGAATTATTTTAATAGAACAATGTTTGCTTTATGTAACGCACAACGCACAAATCAGAACTGTGTTAATTCTATTAATCTGTGCGCTAAGTCAAAACTACTCCCTTAAAATCACTGTGCTATGTAGTCACCGCCGGAGCTGGTAATGAACAAGAGAAATACAATTCAATTTGTTTCTCATAAATTAATTTTTAATTTCTAAAATGAAATAAAAGATTGCTCATATGTAATCCTGAAATTTTTAAACTTACTATCTTAAAAAAAAAAAAACAATCACGCAGTTTAAAATTGCGGACTCAAATTAATACACTTTAGTGTCATGTTAAATGCAGTTTTAAACTGCGGATCTAATAAATATGAAATTTTTCAAAAATAGTGCTTATTTGTTTTGTTTTTTTTTTTTGAAGATGTAAATAAAAAAAATTGGTATGTAATGCTCCAATTTCCGAATTAATATGTTGATTGCGCTTGCGCACATATTAGACCCGTTATTCTGAATTATTTTAACAGAACAATGTTTGCTTTATGTAACGCACAACGCACAAATCAGAACTGTGTTAATTCTATTAATCTGTGCGCTAAGTCAAAACTACTCCGTTAAAATCACTATGCTATGTAGTCACTGCCGGAGCTGGTAATGAACAAGAGAATTTTCTAGTAAGAGAGAGAGGTAAAGAGAGAGATGGTGTTTGGGACGGTGGTGAGATGGGCGGCGAAGAAGGGGAAACCCAAGATGAAACCCATCGAGCTGACGTCACCTCCCGAGCAAACCCTCTCCATCTCTCGCGCCATTTTCGACGTCGTCAAGGAGCATGGTCCCCTCACCATCTCTGACACCTGGGACCACGTCAAGGTCTTCTCTTCCTCCCCTCTCTATGATTTGGTTGTCTGGTCTTTCTTTTTCTGCTTGTTGTTTACTGCGTCATTACTCATGCACACAACCTGTTCGATGAAATGTCCAAGAGAAACTTTTCAGAAATTTACTCATTTACACATGTACTTGCCTCATTTCCACCTTCCAGTTGATTTCTTAATGAAGCATTTTGTATGGTTTTCTCTATTTGATCCCTGATACATTGGGAGATGGACATGATGACCTGTTGGATAATTTGTCTGGGTGAGCTCAACCTTTTTTTACCAAAAATATGATCAATTATTGCAGAATATTAACTAAAATATATTTTGGCATCTGATTCTGTTTGAAACTACCAAATTGATTAAAATTCGGAATCTGGTTCAAGGGAACTTAAAAGAAGGAGAAAGCAACAAAAGAAATGCCACTTGTCAAAAAGCATCTAATTCACACAATTAGAATAAATTGTATAACCATTTGCTATTATGTACAATTAGAATAACTTTTGTGAGTACATACTCAATTAATTTTTCAGGAAATGGGATTGAGAGGCCTGACAAGCAAGAGACAAATGAAGATTATGCTGAGGTGGATGAGAGAGAGACAGAGACTGAGGCAAATATGCTGTCACGATGGACCCCACAAGCAGTTTCTATATACGACCTGGTTTACTAACCCTAAGAACATGCCTCCTCCTGCAAGTCGTACCAGAAAAGTCGAACCGAAGCCATGAGTAACTCTCACAATATTTTGACTGCTTTCCTTTATACCGTTTCCCTGGTACAATGATGTTGTAACTGTGCTTCTCTTGATCTATCTGTAGATATTATCTGTAGCATCAAATTTGTTCCTGTTTTGAGTACATATCTCAAATTTGGCAATCATTAGATGTACTAGTACGGTGACCATGATTTCTCATGCACTCGACCTTCTTGTGCAATGCCAAGGTACAAGATAGGTGAAGTGATTGGTTTGGTACAGATCTCTTTATAGAATACGAGTGTATGAATCCGAGTCGGATGGGCACTTGATTGACATTATTTTAGTTCAGACAAATTTTTAATGCATCTGCTACCCAGCCCAGTTATTCTTATTAAATGTTAAACCCTATGAGGAATGACAATATCTCTAATTCATAGTTACATTGCATCCAATAGAACTGAGGAAAGAAAAGTAAGGTAATGAAGTAATTGTAATCTCTCAATTCAAAATGAGGGTACTGTACTTCAATATATTCATTTGAACAATGTCATGCCCCTTGAGGGTACTGTACTATTTTGCTCTGTTGCTTCTGTCTCTGATCCGTGGGCCCTGCTGTCAGTATAGCTGGGGATTTTGTAAAGACATGTGTTCTGTGTTTTAGCAAATGGGATAGGTTAGTGGTTCGGCAGTGGGCTTTACCTATTTTTCTCTTCTAAGTTTTGTTTCTCTGCATGTGGGCCTTTTTCTTACATAAGCAGCTAAAATATTATCTTTCAGTCCTGGGCTTTGTTCTAATTAATTGCTCAGTAGTGACAATAAATTTTATTTTCTTTAGCTGTTGTATCTGGGTAGAGACTTGTTATTCTTTTGTAGATATACATGATATTTTCTTTTGTATACACCGTATGTGATACGATTCAGTGGTTGTAGATTCATCTATCACATACCATGTTTGTATTTATGTGTTATGAATTACATGTTCTTTTCCATAGCAAAACCCTAGTTAGTACTTCACATTTTGTATATATTGTTTGATGTTAATGTAAATATTAGAGTGAGATTTTCTTTCCTTTTTCCTTCTTTTTCTATTATATAATGTTTCACAAATGAGAGAGAAAAATGAAGGAAACAAAAACTTGATTTAGATGCCGTCCCATGTCTATAGGAAAGTTCAACTCAATTTGAAACCATGTCATGTACAGGAGATCCATTTGAAAATGTTACCCAGAATATAGATGGGTTATTTGAAAATGTACGGAGTCAATTTTATCGCCCAATCAATGTCAAACAACAGAGAACGGAGTAGGTCCGATGCCCATCGGACCTACTTTTAGGTTCAACGAGCACAATGACCGTCCGATCTAATTTAAGATTTGTGCGCACGAACATTGAAATAAATTGTAAAGCGTTCCGCACGAATTTTAAAGCAAATCGACGGTGATTAAACCAACGAACCAGAGTAGGTCCGATGCCCATCAGACCTACTCTCAAGTGCAAACAACAACAAATTTTTTAGTTTATGATATGCAAATTTGTAGAATCGAATGATGCGCACAATATTTTTTTGATAGCTGATGACAATTTTTTATGTGTGTTTTAAAAACTCAAAGCTCGCAAAAAAAAATTAAAAAAGTTGTTCTTTTTTGGTCAAAATTACCATGAAATATACATTATTTAATTTAATTAGAAAATTCATAATATCAAATCCAAAAGATATTAATCTCACATACCCCTTTTTTTTGACTAATCAGTTTATATCAAATAGGCAAGATAATCTTAAAAACAAAAATAGTAGAATTTTCAACTAAAATAATGTATATAAATTTATCCTTCATTTACCATGAGCCCAATACCAAACATTTAGCAGGATATTTTATTTTGATTTAAAAATCTGCAAATCTAAACAAAAAAATTGTATAAGCAACTTATTTTCTAGGTTGTCATATTAATACCAATGTTTTAAATAGCGTTTATAGCGTTATAGCGGAAGGCTACAAAAAAAGCTATAGCGAATAGCGGAAGCTATTCCAAATAGCATTTTTTTTTTTTACAAAAATTATATTATATATTTGTACTATATATTAACATTATCTAAAGTTTCATAGAACAATAAATAACACCAAATTAATTAAGAAATTATAATATTCATATTGAACTAGTACAAAAGTCCATGGTTCAAAATATCCATAATAATATCATAAACTATCGATCTTTTTCTATACAAAATATCTTAAGCATCATGATTCATTCTATTTTTTTTTCTATACAAAATAAATTTTATGGATCTTTATTTACGCCCATATAAATTGTCTAAAAAAGCCCAATATGCATAGCGCGCTACAAGCTATGCGCTATAGCGGACCGCTATTACCGCTATAGCGGCCGTAGCGCAAGTAGCGTATTTTCATGCCATAGCTTAGCGTTTAGGGTCCAAAAACGCTATACGCGTTATTTAGAACACTGATTAATACTAAATACGCAATTTTTTCGTTATGTACCTCCAAATTACAAAGAAAAGTATCAATTGTATCCAATAGCAGCCGACATTTTTATTAATGTCAATCGGCTATGTTTTGGCAGGTTGGAATAAAAATTCTGACCCGCCAAAAATGACCGGTCAAGATCTTTTATTTGTTTTTGAAATATTTGTTAGATTATTGCTTTTGATTTATAATTAGCATATTATACTAAAATAGGCTAAATTACGGTAATTATGTTAAATTACGCTAAAATACGCTAATTACGCTAATTTTGCTAAATTACGATACATTACGCTAATTATGCTAATTATACTAAATTACACTAATTACGCTAAATTACACTAATTACGCTAATTACGATAAAATACAGTAAATTACGCTAATTATGATAAAATACGCTAAATTACGCTAATTACGCTAAGACATCTCTCGTAAACAGGCGAGGCTAGGACAAGGGATAAGGCAAGAGAGACGATTGAGTGTCCGATTTCAGCAAACGGCGCTCGAGTGTCCAATTTCAGCAAATGACCAATTTTCGGAAAGCTTGCGAAAAGATGCATGCATTGGTGACCGCTATGCCGTTTTTCAAAATTTAGAATTGCCAAAAATCAAAGGGAAGTACCCTCAAAACTTGAGTTGAAGTTTCTGTAATTAGCGTACTTTCCCGTCATTAACCATAATTAGCGTAATTTACCGTAATTTACTATAATTAGAGTAATTAGCGTAATTTAGCGTTATTAAAGATAATTTAGTGTAATTTACCATAATTAGCGTAATTTAACGTAGTTTAACGTAATTAGCGTAATTTAGCGTATTTTAATATAATTATGCTAATTATACATCAGATTAAGTAATCTAACAAATATTTAAAAAAAAAATCTTGACTGGTCATTTTTTGACCGGTCAGAATTTTTATTCCAACAGGCTAAAAAATAGCCGGTTTGAACATTAATAAAAATGTCGGCTACTGTATACAATTGTTACTTTTCTTTTTAATTTGAATATTAATAAAAATGTCGGTTGTATCATGAAACATATATTTTTCTTTTTTAAATCTTTGAGATCCTTCATATTAGATGCAACCCGAAAAAGGCAACATAAATTAACAACACAAATAAAATACTTAAATACACCTAATATTGAACTCATGATTGTAAAAATGTAAAAGCGAGGACAGCATTGCAAAAAAAAAAATGCCCTCTTTCCGACATTTAATAGAAGATTTAATTCCTAGGGAATTTCATGTATCCCCTCATAAATCTTGAAATTACATATTTCCCCTTCTAACACCTTGTTTGGATGGAGAGTAGAGGAAGGAGAGGTGAAAAATAAAAGGGAATGGAATGGAATAGAAAGGAAGATTAACATATTTAATTTTTTTTGTGTTTGAATGATTAATGAGGAAAATAAATTTAACTTTCATTTCCGTCTTATTTCTTGTTTAGTTAATTAAAATTTAGAAGATTAATGAGAAATTCAGTGGCTGTTGTAAGTTTGTGATAAAAAACTTGTATGAGAATTATACAGGTAAGATATAAAGTTAGGCATTTGTATTTTTTGTTCTAAGAATATTTACAACAAATTTATTTCCATCCATTACACTCCAAATCGGGAGAGAAACCAATTCTATTGATTATAATGATATAAGGTTAAACCTTTCACCTCCTGTACCCTTCATCTCCAACATAGTTTTGTCAACCAAACATGATTCGACGAAAAAAAAAAATTTCTTTCCATTCCCTTCCTTCCTTTACTCTCCATCCAAACAAGGTGTAAAATTCATAATATCATATTTAAACAAGGTGTAAAATTCCTTTACTCTCCATTGAAAAACTCACAAATTTACCTAATTTTTTTTTTATTATTCTAATAAAAATCATTTTAAATTTATAAATTACCCATTTTACCCTTTTTCATCTTTTATTTTTCTCCTTTCTCTTCTTTCTCAGAGAAATCTCAAGTTTCAAACGTACTGACTTTTCAATTTTCAATTTTCATATGAAAGACAATAAATTAACCACTTAATTATATGTGATTCTGTTATAAATTGAGGGACCCCTGGCTGTTTTGTAATTCCTGGCGTACTTTGGACCTGGTACCAAACCAACCGGTACAGAGTGCCATCGGCGAATTTCCTTTCAATGCGCTTTCTGTATTTGCTATAGTGTAACGGGTTGTCTACGAGGAAATACAGGTATTCAGTATTCTAGCCGCATGGAATTGCTCACAGAAAACCTTTCTTGACAACTGCGGGAGCAGCGCTCAGCGGGCTCCGTGCCACGACCGTCAACACCTAAGAGGTTCTTTATCTCAATCTCTGTAATATTATGTCAATCATAGCTCAATTGAATTACGTATACGAATACAAATTACGTTTAAAAATAAAATTTATATTTATCGAAATTATACAGAGTTCACACTTTACGCAAATAGAGTTGGAGGACGAACCTGAACGAATTTGCCAAACTCTCATGTAAGCCATTCTTGTTGTAATTGATCTATTACACAAGCACCAAACTTTCAAAATATAAAGACCCCGATTAAATTCGGTTTGCTTTTTGCAAATTTTCTAATATGCGGTCTCACAAAAATGGCTAAATTATTGAAATTCTGTAGTGTATATATATACCCCTTGGATCAATCACAACGACTGTAGATAATTAAATTATCATAATATTGCCCTTAGCTCTTCAGAAAAAAAAAAATTATGAAATAAAGATATAGGCAAACATTATTGACTCAAAAATCATTGCTAACCAGTTCTCCAGAAAAGTTATTACACAAACACCCCTAAATTAATTGTAATTTCCGTGGCTAATTCAGTCGCCTCCATATATTCTTGAAGCGATTTTGTTTCTCATGTCTTACCATCATCTAAGCGATTTTATTTTAACAGCTTTCTCCTCTGAAGAACCAAACAACCCTTTCTGCATGATCCAATCCTCTATCATTGCTTGAGCACTAGATCCTTTGTCGGCCGGCACGAGATGCCCGGCACCGGAAATAACAACATGACTCAAATTCCGAAATCGCTGCACGTAACCAAAAAGTTCCCCATCAACCTTCCAAACCTTTCTCTCCGCCTCCAAGAACCCCTCCAATCCATCCCAATTCATCTCCCTCATCCATGCCTCGGTCGAAACCACACCATCTCGCAAATCATATATCCCTTGGTACAACAAAACTCTAGTTTTCCTCACCAATTCCTCCACCATGTACTTCGTGCTCTTCATTATGTCCTGGTGAAACGCTTCGGCAACTTGGTCACTACACTCGTCCCAACGTATCTTTTCGGTTACACCTAAAGCCTCTTGTACTTCTTGTTTGTTTAGAAATACTGACAAAACCTCCGTTTGATACGGCTTTGACTTTGTCATGTCATAAAGAGTAGTGAGCCCTGTTACATTTTGTAAATAGTTTAAAATGGTTGCACGTGCATCAGAAGCCTCGTTCCACTTCTCAGCAAGTGTTAACTTAACAGCCTCAGCTTGTAGAATTTCCAAGTACACTTTTTGTTTGGCATTGATAAGGCCGGTGAAGTATGCCGAATCGGCATGGGTAGCAACTTGTACAACCGGGTGTGTCAACCCATTGCCTATCGCAACCCCCATCAAATTGATTCTTAAACTACTCGGCACAATTGCATTTTGTTTTAGTATATAGTAACCGATGGAGGGAACATACTTTCCGGCATAGCTCTCACCGGTTATGTAAAACGGCCGGGAATGGAAGGACGCGTCTGAAGCAATGAAGGATTGGAGAACTGCCCAGAGATGAGATGCCACTGTTGACTGGTCATGAGGGATATCAGAGGTGCTTTTAGCAACACTGAAGCCTGAACCTATTGGGTTGTCGATAAAGAGCAGGCCGAATCGACGGTTCCATGAAAATGGATTCGGGTAGAGAGACTGTAACAATTAAGGACATATATAGGCATGAGACTAAAATTACATTGATTTAGGAAATGAGTAATATATATTTCAGGGTTACAGAGGGTCCAATTTCAAACAGAATAGCTTAATTAAGTGATCTGATGTCATTGAATATTTAATTAAAAGGGTCTATTCATAAATTCATTTTTTTATGTACTTATGCAAGAAAACATTATAGTAATGACCTATGTAGGCCCAGTGGTGAATAGTGACATATCTAATATCAGGATCAGATTACTAATTTACTGGTATGAAGTTTATAAAATACATACTGAAATGGTCAATTTTCTTTTCTAAAAAAGAACAAAACAAAGGAACTAAACAATAGTATTCTAATTCAAAATAATTGCACCCAAATTTAGAACTTCTTACAAAGCAGAGTCTTACAGGGTAAGAGGAATTGGAAGAAAGAAGCCATGGTCCAAGCTCGAACAAATTTCCAGTCATGGATGAACACCCGGGCCCACCTTGCAGCCATAGAAGGAGAGGTGTGGTAATCAGAGATGAAATGGGTTGTTGGGCTTCATAGAAAGCATAGAAAAGAGAGGAAGAGATGGGAGAAGAGGGGGGCAGAGTTACTGGCAAGTAACCTGATTTTGTTGGTAGTGCTTGTGTGGGGTAGAGAGAGGAACTAAAACTACTAATTGGTTGAGTTGAGAGAAGACAGGTGATTAGAAGAGAGAAAAGGAGAGAGAGGTTAAGGGAAGCCATGGATAGAGCGAGTATGAAAAGAGAAGATGTATGTCTTTTGTTTACTGAGCTTTCGACAAGAAAGTGAGAAGAAGCCAATTAGAAAGTGAGATCAGCTTGAAGTGCTAGGAGATAAAGTAGAAGAAGCCAATTAGAAACATTGACTAAAGAAAATTCAAGCTAAATAGATATTAAACTATTTTGAGATGCTAGTATGATCGGTAATGATAAAATAAGTTGACTTAATAGTATTATATACAGAGTAATTCTTTTGTCCCCGCTCTCCAGTCCCCTAAACGTTCCCCATCTCAATGTCAGTTCCCAACTCAGTTAGCTAACGAACTTTATCGATATACAAAACAAATAAGTCGCTAAAAAAAACAGAACACGTCTCTCCCATCACACCATTTCTGACAGTCGATGCCTCACCGCTATTGTGCTATGATTGTGCTAGACGGTCCGCGCCACTCGGTCCACGGTCCTAGACGGTCCTACACGGTCCGCGCCACTCGGTGGGGGGTAACATGGGGTTAGGAGGATAAAAGGGGAGTATAGGGGAGTTAGGGTTGGTCCAGTTCGGGTTTAGCTCAGTCCAGTTCAGGTTTTGTACGGTACGGACTTGCTCGGTTCACGGGTCTTGATCCTCTCGAGTTGGCACGGTTCCGTTGGAAAAACTCAAGCAAAACTCATGTTAGACCCATTTTGAAAACAGTCTAGTTCAGTCCGGTAACACGGGTTAATTTTACAAGTTGATTATGGAGCAGTCGGATTTTTTCAATACACTAGTTAGCCACAGGATTACTGCTCACTTCTGAGTCAGGTTGATAAAGTGGTCGGATTTCAGTATTCTATATATATATATATATATATTGTGCTAGGCACACCTCGTGCTTTTATTATCTACCTGTTAATAGTTTTTGGGATTTAAGTTTATTTAAGTCTCTTTGTACAACAATTTGGTGGTGTTAAATAAAGATGGGTGATCGGCCTTTGACCTCTTCTGACAAATAGTTAGGGAGGATCCCAAGCTTAATTGTCTTCGAGTTAACTCATTTAAACATGATACAATTGGAAACATAGGCATTTCAGTAGGATTCACCTCATGGAAAATTGCATCGAACTTGGATTCCTAATAAATTGCCATCATATAAAATACACAAAAGGTTCCTGATATAGGAAAGGGGATAGCATGCATCACAATCATAACAACAGCATATAAATAGGGAAAAAGGAAGGCACAAAAATAGTAACTAATAATTACTTTTCAGAAGATTTCGGATCATTCAAAAGCAGTAATTTTGTACCTATATAAAGGGGTCGTACATCCGGTGCTCCAGCTAAGTTTTTAAGGAAGGGGAGCATTAGAACCAATTCAACATCCGATTGGTCGTTGTACCAGATTTTTATTGGGATGCCATTAGCTCTCTGAAATCAGAACACCTGAAAAGGCAAAGGGCATAGGGATGAAATTTTGATTGTTTGATCTGAAATAATGCTCCACCAGAGAATATAAAAGAACAGAATAATTTAGGGGTACCATATAATGTCATAAAAATATAGTCTCAAGCAGATTTTTAACCAATGTATTAAGCAATTATTTTGGATCATCCCAAGTAAAACTAAATTTCTCCTGTATAATTAAGCCTTTCATCAGAATAAGCAGATATTTTTAGTTTGGGGTTGTTGGCTAAACCAAGGATCCTCTTAATTCGGAATTATTTGATTTAGGATCCAAGGTTGAATTAACAATTTGTCAAGCCCCAAAATGAAGTTTGTGAAAGTTCAATCCTGATTGTTCAAATCTGTAACAACAGTTTGCCACTAGTATATATAAATATGTCAGTTGATTGATATCACTCCTACAGATATGAGCTCTACTGATGGTAAAAAAAGACCTCTAATAGCGGTTTTCCTATCGTTAGTGATCAACACGCTAGAACAAGTACTTTCAAACAGCTAGCATAGGAGATACTTTTCTGTACTAGAACCACTAGAAGAGGGTAGTTTCTTCTTGCGGTTTTGTACTTGGAACCACTAGAAAATGGTGGTAATGTGCATAAAAAAAAACTCACTGAGAGGGTAACATTTCCAAGAAAAAAATTGAAACTAGAAATCAAACATTGAGCGGCTATAACTTTTTGTAGGAAACTCCATTCCAGCGTTCTTTACTAAATCATAAAGCTCGTGAGGAGAAGATATCGATTTTGCCCAAAGCTAAAGTTCCTAGCATTGGGAAACCGACACAATCAGAATTGTAAAATAAATATCGTTTAGGACCTCAAAACTGCAGTTGAAGTTTCTGATTAACAACGGTAAGTTATAAAACTGATTTCAACATAAGGAGAGAACTTAGTGAAAATTAAAGAAATTTTGGTTTAACTTAGTTCAAAATGGTATTCTTCTATCAGTTCCAAGTATAGAACCGATAGAAGAAGTTGAAAGACTTATTCTATCAGTTCTACACTTAGACTGTTAGAAGAAAAAACCAATAGAAGAAGGTCCTCTTCTTCTAACGGTTCCAAGTGCAAAACCGATAGAATTAAGATGACACTTCTTCTATCGGTTCTAAAGGATAGACCGATAAAAGAAGTTGACATTCTTCTAACGGATCACAGTTTTGAACCGAAAGAAGAAATTTGACACTCTTTTCTAGCGCTTTTTTATTGTATAACAGATAGAATATAAGATTGAATTAATATCAAACTTACTATAACACCTCTGTATTTTCAATTTTAACCAAAAATGCTTCAAACTGATAGAAGATAGGACGTTAAAAGAACTCATATTTGTAGTAGTGTACGACACTGAAACCAGACAAGATTGGAAACACCAAACACCAGCACATATCGAAACTTCTTAAGCCTAACATGACAGATATATATTATGTGAAAAAGCAAACGTGGGTTGTTGGATGTCATTTGCACGGCAAGTCAGATGGTATATGTTCGTGTTACTATATTAGAAATTGTAAAATTGGGAAACAAACATTACCAAACTTTGTGACCCCGTCGAACCAAATTGTATCTATTTGTGTTCTCGAATCACAAATTTTTAACTCCATCGAACCGAACCGAACTATTCATTTGTCACTGTGCGCTGTACAGGTAAGGTGTAAAACCCAACCCCTTTCGAAAATAAATAAAACTGCCCATCTAACAAGCCGAACTGAGTCATATCGGGAAATGAAAACCAAATCTAAACCTAAGCCCAAATTTAAACCTAAACTCGAATCCAAACCCAAATCCAGACATGAATCTAAATTCAAACCAAGAAAAATAAATTCGAATGAAGTATACCCACTCCTGACAAGGCAGAGATAGAAATAAATTAGATCCAAGCGATCATCGAATTCACATCACCTCAGGTTACCTGATTCAAGCAAAATTATAATCGGACAGTTCTTTTAACATTGCACGAATCTCAAAACAGGTCCCCTACAGTTTTCATAGGCACTGGATTGAGTTTGACCCAGATAGGCATCCGTTTCAATTTGCTTGAGTTAGGTACCTGGTTCCCAGATACGGATCCAGCGATCATTACACATTTTTTTTTGTAGTGCTCTAGTTATTATTTTTAATTAGTTCCTCCGTCATGTCAAATTTCCAATATTTGATAGTCAACACTAAAATGAAAAAATATTAAATTTAATACAATAAATTATTATTAATTAGATCCTTTAATATCTCAAATTATAGAAATATCATTATTTACGAATCTAAAACAACTATCTAAACAAATGCACAACTTCGATCATTTTTTATATTATTTTCTCATCAACATCTTCCGTAAACAGAGATAAATGATATAAAACACCTCAGCTATCTGTCTCAATAAAAAAAGAAAATTCAAATATGGGACCAATGATTGGAAAAGCGTTTAAATATTTTTGCTGGAATGCATATTTTATTTCAATGACAACTAGAATCAGCGATACAAAAGCTCTTCTTCTTTTGATTTTATTTCAAGAAGAGATGTACTAAAACAAACTAAATCAAGAAACCAAAGGAGGAAAGTTTGTCTCATGAGAAGAAAGAAAGATAACTTTTATTATTAATATTAAGAGAGTTCCTGTACAACAAACTACTGACAACTTGTCACCCCTCCCCCCTGCCCCCCCTCCCTCTCTCTCTCTCTATCTCTCTATTTTCTTTCATTCCCTCTTCCAATTTGTGTTCTCCCAAAACTAACCTAACAGGGGTAGAGGTTATATCATCAAATGAGACCAAAGAAAAAAAGAAATTAGCCACCAATTTCCCCTGATTCACCTTTTTTTTTTTCACCATACCCACTTGTTTCTCTCTTTTCCCCTGATTAAAATCCCCCTTATCGGAGAGAAAACCACTAATACATCCTTGAAATGCCGAACGGGACCATGCCTACCTTTCGGTGGGCCCCAGCAGCAGCAGCCGCAGCTGCAGCAGCAATTCCTCCATCCTTGGGGCCAGGTGAGAAGTGATGGAAGGGTGGGGCCCGCATGTCGATAGCAATGTCAGGTGCAACCTTGTTGGTGTTCATTGCGTAAGAGTTGGGGAGGCGCCTGTCAGAGACATCTAGCGGGTGGTTGTGGTGATGCGGATCACAGTAGTCGGGTTTGATGGGCTGAGCCTGGTAGTAGTATGATGGGGGCGGGACCGCCGGCTGCTGAGAAAGTACAGGAGGGTTCCGGATGAACCGCCGAGGGTCATAGGGGTCTTTCACCATACCGTTATCGTATGGTAGAACTGGGCCCACAACCTTGCCTGTTCTAGCTGAAATTTATTCAAAGTATTGTTTATTAGCAAAGGTAGTATATTTTTCCCCCAAACAATAAAATTTAACCAAAATTAACCAAACTGATCTAACATACCACCTCCACTAAATTAACCAAAATTTAACCAAAATTAACCAAACTGATCTAACATACCACCTCCACTAAATACACTGTTACAAGTATCTTTTTTGCTATAAAATTCTTAGTGGTGCTAAGCCATACTCATCAGACCTTGTGATAACATTATAAGTTATTAATTAACTATATGAAAATACTCTTCAAGTATACTTCATTTGTCTTTCTAAAATTTTAGTGGTGCTAAACAGTAACCATAGAAAAACACTCTCATGGACTCATATTCCACCTTCAGAAAAATCTAAAACAGTAACATAAAAGTTAACCAAAGGCAAAAAATTGTTTAAACAATTAACTTTTAGTTACTCAAAAGTGTACCTGCTGGGGCCCGCTGGGATTGCTGGGATGACCGGGAAGCAGCAGCTATACTCCTAGACTCATCAGTCAACATTGGCCTATCTCTATCACGGGACGGGCCCACTATCTGTTGCTGCTGCTGTGGTTCCTTGGCTGGCACCGTATTAGAGTGAACTACAGTCGACCTGTCATAGATACAATGTTAAATTATCTCAATCATAGCTCAATTGAATCCTTTTAAAAAAAGAAGAAGAAAAAACGCCAAGCCATAAAACTACCTGGGAAGGGAGACATGCTTTCTGTCTAAAACTGAGTCAGTTTTACTCCCATTCTCCTCTAAATGAGCAAACTGTCTCTTGAATTGATCCACCGCGCTGCCATTGCCAAACCATTTCATGAGAAAAAGAAAATGCAAGAAAAGAACATTCATACACCAAAGAATAGAATAAAAGATGTATATACCTTGGATAGAGAAAGTTGGTCCTCTCAGTGCCGTTGATGTAGTCTTTTAGCAGCTGGGGGTGGTACTCCAAGATTTCCCGGAAAATGAGTTCCCGGATATCCTCTTTTGTTACTCTCCTACGCTCAAATTCAAATTCCATCTTAGTTATGGGCTGACACGACGGCTCTCTCTCCACCTTTGCCAGTCCCTTAAAATATGGATCCGCCAATGCCTAAAACAACCAAGAGAAAATTATTATAACTTAAATGACACATACAGTAAAATTTAGCAGTACAGTAAATAAAAAATAGTAAAAATTCACTGTTTTTCAGAAAATTATTAGACCACATTTTGTATTTTTTAGAAATCTTTTTACTATATTGTTAGATGGGTACAAAATCACTGTTTTTCAGAAGATTCTGGACTATCCAAAAACAGTGATTTTGTACACATCTAAAAAAATAGTAAATAATTTCCAAAAAATAAAAAATTTGGTCACCAAGCACATTTTAATATAGATATCATGTTGAGCGGTTCGAATCAACTAGTTGGACTTTGAAAATGGAGATAAGGATGTGAGACACAATTGAGGCATGAAAGACAGGAGGCATTTGAACCCTACATCAATGTAATACTAATACGGGAACTTTTTACTCCTTTTTTTTTCTTTTTTGCATATAGTGATTTCGTCACCGCAACAAAAGGCTGTATGAAGCCCATTTTGCAGGAAATTGTTCTTTGCTTTATATTGAAGATAAAGGAAGTACCTCTTCGGCAGTGGGTCGATCTTTAGGATCAAATGCTAGAAGCCGTTCAAGTAGTTTAAGGGCCAACGGATCAGCATTGGGGAATTTCTGAGAAAATGGAATCATTGTTTTTTTCCTCATGCTAGTCAAGTATCTCCTCGCCTTCTCATTTCTAACCTAAAATCAATAAATTTAATGCAAACACAATATATAAGAAGTCGTGATCCTTGCATAAATATAATGCTCGCTGGAGAACTACACAAAAGCTAAAAATAATGTATGAAATTATTGTTATTCCCCCTTGTCCCTATAACTAAAGAATGCAAATTATTTTCATGTGGAATGAGCATAGATATTTATCTTAGATCATGTTTGGTTGCTACTTAAATTTAAGGAGGATTAAGTTGCTTACTCCATCTTACTCATATTTTACACCTCATTTGGCAGCTTAAATTAATTCACCTGGAGAAGTAAGATATTCAAAAATGAACCTTTGTCTATGACAGTGGGCCCTACGAGTGGAGTAAGTTAATCCATCTGGAGAGATAGAGTAACTTACTCCAGATCAACTCACCTCTTACACCATCTTACTCCTATTTAATCCTCATACGATAGCATAAGTGTGGAGCAAGGGGTTTACTCCACCTCTTACTCCACAACCAAACATGACCTTAGAGCCTTATTCTAGGCAAAATAAAAAGGACCAACCCAATCACACCTCTTAATCCACCTTTTGTTCCCTTTTTTGTTTTTTTCAAAATCATCTTTTAAAACAATCGGTAGTATAAACAGGACCCGCCAAAGAGGATATAGTAGAGAAAATAATATACCCGAGAAATGGTATCCATGCAAGGGGTGCCAAGTAAATCAGTCATCAGGTCTAGTTGGTGCACAACATTTTTACCAGGAAATAGTGGTTTTCCTGTTAGCACCTCCGCAAAAATGCATCCAATACTCCAAATGTCTATAGCAGGTGTATACTGCAATTACAAACAAAAAAAAGAAAGAATGAAGGGAACACAAAAAGAAAACTATCAATTTTCATTGCTTAAACAGCAGTATTTTTTCAATTATTATTCAATTGTTTAGAAATAATGTACCTTAGAAAAGAATGAGCCACAAAGCTCTGGAGCTCTATACCACCGGGTCGCAACATAATCCTGCATTAAATTATTGTTATTCAAGCGGCCTAAGTTGAATTTCTGAAAACAAAGCGAAATATATTATTGTTTTTCTTATTCTTTCTCAAATTAATCCTCTTACCGTCCAAAAAATTGTAGTAGGGGTGTCATTGAAGGCAACTCTTGCAAGGCCAAAATCGCATATCTTTAGCTTACAGTTTGAATTTGCTAATATATTCTTCGGCTTCAGATCTCTATGATATACATTGGCTGCAATTCATATAAATTTGGCTATTATCACAAAAACAACAACAAAAAGGAAAAAAAGGGAAAAAACACCCTTCCTGTCTGTTGTAATTGGAATACCGGCCCCATCGATACCTAACCCATATAATATGCTTCCGCTGGTCCAATAAAGCTCTACCCTAGCAAAGACTCGTAATGTCCTAGTACTGATAATTGTTTAATGATTAAAAAGCAAAATGAAGACCCAGCATTGATGGTGATAGGCCTCGCCTTTCTACGAAGAGACGCACGTTCAATTAGTGCAAGAGACCTCCAAAAGATGCTGGGGGTAACCGGACCTCAGTTTATTCTTTTAAAACAAAAAAAAAAAACCACGATGGGCCTGGTACCAATCAGTACCAAAAAAAGAGGTAAAAGACCAAAAAGCATCTCAGGGATCAAATCATTTAATATAAAGAGACCAGGCATACTAAATAGAGATGAGATGATAAACTTTATTAGATATTTAGAGAAGTTTCATGTACCAGTATGGATATATTTTAGTGCGCGAAGGAGCTGGTATAGGAAAAACTGGTAATGCTCCTTGGTCAAATCATCATTGGCCTTGATAACCTGGTGCAGATCCGACTCCATTAGTTCAAAAACAACATAAATGTCCTTGAATTCCCTTCTAGAAGGCGGCAGCATGATGTGCTTGATCTCGACTATGTCAGGATGGCGCAACAGCCTTAGAAGCTTGATTTCCCGCAGGATTCTCGCTGCATCAGAGATGTGCTCAAAGATGTCGTGAATTTTCTTTATAGCGACTTTCTCACCGGTGTGGGTGTCGATTGCAGAGCACACGACCCCATAACTTCCTGTTCAAAATTTAACAGGGGTTATGAATTATTAATTGGAACAATTGTAGACATGTCTGTTCCCTACTTTCTTCAAAAGATTACTAATCAAATCAACCCCTGTTTCTCCATATACAATTCGCACAGATAAAAATAGGGTATACATTGTAAAAAAGTTATTTAAGTACCTTTGCCAATCACTTCTTGGATCTTGTACCGGTTCGCATCCCCATACTCAGTGAAGAAGTCCATCTCCGGTGAACTCTGCATAAAATGTTAGGGAAAAATGAGAAATAGAAGGCAGAAATTAAAAAGATAAATCAGAGAGAGAGAGAGAGAGAGAGAAGTAATAACAAGATAAAATTTACGGAAGTGAGAGTTTGACATCTTTGAATAACTTAAAGAACAGAGATATTAATACTAGAAAATGATGTTTTACCATGATTGGGGTATTTTCATTATTTTTATACAAAAAGCAGGGAAAGCTGACATGATTTTCTAACTAAAAAGAAAATAGCAAAGATGTCAATTGAACCTTCTAACTATAGTAAAAATTCTAACATGAAGGAAGAAAATAGCAAAGAAAAGAAAAGACGCAAGAAATTAAAAGAACAATGATATGATTTCTTGGAGGAGGCTTTAAGAGGTACAGTATCTGTTACGCGCAAGAATTGAAACATATGCCTAATTTGCTTGAAGAACACACAAAGTAGACATCAATAGCTTTGCAATTTATAATAATTGTGATAGAATTATGAAAATACGCACGTATTGAAATAAGTCTCGGTAATTAACCCGAGCGGAAGAGAAAGTCGACATCTTTGGAGAATTTAATAAGCCCAGGTTCTATCTTTGAAGCCGGTAATGAGAAACATAAGCTACTTAAAACCTCTTAAAGTAATAACACACAGACATTGATAAATTAGTAACTCATCTCCTATGGTAACATCCAAAGGAGAAGAAACCAAACATAATTATTGCAAATTGGGAAACAGTTCAACCCATAACTAAAACCAAAAATAGGGTATACTCCAGCTATGCATAAATAAGAAGATACTTACACGGATATAACAGCCCCTAATAATGGGTTCTATTTTTGAGGACAAGAAATTCTGAAATTTATACATAATTAACAAACAGGACAGAGAGAGAGAGAGAGAGAGAGAAACCCTTTTTATATATATTACTGAGATTATAAGATTATAAACAAAAGAAAAGGAAACAGAAAGATTGCTCACCAAGAGCTGTTAGAGCAATAGTTTGATTAGGAACTGGGTATGGAATTTTAAGATTAATTAAGATTTTGTACCAAAAATGACCTTGGAACAGGATAGACGTGAGAAATTACACTGATTGATAGTGGGTATAGAACCTGATTCATCAAATTTGGACCGTACAATCAACATGGAATCTACCAAAATGGAATCAAAGCTGAAATTGTTTATTATTCCCTTCAAAGGATAGATGCATAATGAAAGAAAGGGAAACAAAGATAGTACCAAAAGGGAATGTAAAAGGAGCAAGCAACCATATCCATAAACTGTAGATATTTTGAACAATTTTGCAAAACAAATGGAATAATTTTGAAATCTTGTGCATAACTGAATACAAGATATGAAGACTAATTATCATTTTAATAAAAGAAACGGATCTACCAGCAATAGAAACAAAAATAGTTAGCAAATTTTAGTATATAAGGAAAAGAGTGAAAATATTGCTTTCGCGGGAAAGACAAGATATCAGAAATTGACTAAAGAACCAATAACTGGAAAATCTTAAACAAATTTCCGGGTACAGATTTTAACAGAGCATTTTTGCTCATGCAGCGCACGGACAATAGAATTAAAACAGCGATACATATGCTTTTTGCGCTGCATGAAGCCAAAACTGCTTTGTTAAAATCTTTACCCAAATTTCCTAACCGAAAGTACCAACTCCGAGCTATTTTCAACTTGAGCTGCTTCGAGCATTCAATCCCCCGTTTTTCGAAGATTTTAACAGTGCAGTTTTGGCTTCATGCAGTGCACGGACTACAGAATTAAAACAGCGATGTATATGATTTGTGCGCTGCTTGAAACCAAAACTGCTCTGTTAAAATAAAAAAACTCAAGACCTCAAACAAAGTACCCAAGAGACACACAAAAACGCTTAAATAAAAAAGAAAAACCAGATCTGGTATAATAAAAAAAGAACTCACCTTTTTTCTTTGATCTTGCTGCATTCTGCGTGGATCTCTACAAAACTTCTTTAATTAAGGCTGAAAATCTTTTGCTAGGTTTCCTTCAGATCCGCACCTCTTTCTAGCTCCCGAATGGTCAAATTGAAAGCAAAAACACACCAATGCGCCTTTAAATTACCGCATTTCGCTTAAATTACACGAATTCACGATGCAGAATCCAAAATCGTTCACTATATCCGCTGCTGTACTCCCAATAAAAAAACTCAGAAGAGAAATGGATCAACTTTAGCTTACTTTATTCCGATTTATAATTGCCTCCCCTCTTTTCTCCCTTTTTTACGAAGACGAAAGAGAGAAAGAGGTGGAGGCGAGAGAACGAGAGAGAGAGATAGATAGAGAAAACAGAGACGAGAAATGAATGTAGGTGGGATTTGTTTTCCTTTGTGTTGGATATGTTTCTTTCCGTTCGTTATTTGTTGACTAAACTGCCCTCGCGTGACCACATGGCAGCACACGCCAATGCAGTGGCTGAGATGTGATTCAAAGCAACTTCAGGGGTAGATTAGGTAAAGGTTTCTGACTTATATTATTCAATTTATAGATTAGTTTATCGCTTAATTAGCTATATTATTCTAACATATAATTACATTTTTATATGTTATATTTATCCAATTATATATGATATTTTAAGATAATTATAAAAATAAGGCAATCAAATATTTAACTATTTAAATGTACAAAAAAAAATTTATAAGTATAAAAGAACCAATTTTATAATTATACAAAATATATATATATTTTTTCTGGTACCAACTACAGTTTCCAGGAGGCATTGCTGGTGACCGACGGAGTCTGAGTCTGGTTTGGTTGGCGCTTTGCGTGCATGTGTGGTTCAGACTAATTGTTGCTTGGACTCGGTGTACCATTTAATGACCAAATTAAATGCAACACCACTTCCTCAACTGCTCTTCCCCAACAAAATTAAAGTAGTGAACTAGTTATTTATTGGGATCTTAGATTAGCGTTGGAAGGTTGTTATTACTGTAACTAGGAATAAAAAATATATTCTAATTTTAACGCACGTGCTTAATTTGAGATGTGCAAATACGATTGGAAATGTTGTATTTATTAAGTGAAAATATATAGATTTACGTAGATTAATTGTGGAACGAGAGCAAGGAAGGTTGTATATTTGGATATGTTTCATCCTGGAATCTTCTTTACCGTTGGGATGTAAAATGAATTTTGTCTTTTTAGTTTTCCTTTCTTTTGGTATTTTCGTAATTTATTTTACCTTTTTATGTTTGTTGGTTTTGGTGCTATTTAAGCAATGGTGATTTTTAAAATGATTTCTGAAAATGAAATTTCAACTAATTTGAAAATTATTCTTGACTCTGTTTCATGCCTAATAATTTTGAAAACACATTGACTTCTATATTTACAATAATTCTTTCTTATAATAGTATTTTCCCTCTTGAAAAAAAAAATATTTTTTTCTATAAGAAAAACAAACAAGTGCAATTCATATTTGTCAAGCTTTTAAAACAAGAAAATTCTCAAATGGAAAATAATGATGCACTATCATTAAAAAGATTAAAGATATGATAACGATGTTATTGTTAAGCGATTGAATTAGATAAACTTTATTTTGGATAAGATTCAGAGGACCTATCAAAATTTACTTCTAGATCCAAGATCAAGATCAAGATCAAAAACCAAACAAATTAATGGAAGTTAATGTTGGGTGATGATTTTTTTGTTGATTGAATAAAAAATTAGGTAAATCCAAATTAAGCAACATATTTCATGTTTTTTAATTAAAATATTATATTTGTTGTTAGCTAGTCACCTCCCAATTATTGAACACCTCACAGCATATTGGAAGACAACAGCCCATCATGATAGCAACCTTCTTTGTTTCTCTCAAAAGTTTAATTAATTAATTAATTAGGCCAATATGCATCTATAACTTTTCAATCTCATTTTTTTGCAAAACTACACATTTCTTTTTATATATTTTTTAATCTCAGACTAATTGTTGCTTCAACTCGGCCTTTCTAAGTTTTAAATTCTAATCTCCATTACAAAATATAATTAGGTCAATAAATCAGGTATAAAGGTAATATTAGTCAATAACTTGTATGAAAAATATGGTGTCAATTTTAATTTCCTTCTAAAATTTGTACTAAAATAGAGAAAGCACTACTTCAATTACTTTAATTTTGAAAAAGAAATGGAGATAAGTTGACTCCATACCTAACATGTAGTATATGCTTCTACCTAAATATTGCATAAATTATTTAAATTTATTTACGAAATATATGTTGAGATTATGAGGTTAATTAATTCTCAAGAATCTTTGTCATTATATATACAATTGAGATTATTGTATATTTTAATTTGTTCGCCAAATAGCTAGCTGTCAGTAAAGTAAAACTAAACTATGGATGATCTCACTCGGAAAAAAAATAAAAAAGAGAAAATGACAAATGACAAATTAAACACCGAATCTTATTTTTTTTGTTTTTAGTAAACATCAGAGGTCACTCAACTATTTAATATCTACAAAGAATTTCTCCATTCAAATTTCGAACCTGCAACCTCTCACACAGAGGGTACTGTCTTTATCACTAGACCAACAGCTGATTATATGAGTAAATTTTGGAGTGAAGCCACTCAACTATTTAGTACCTACAAGGGATTCTCCCATTCAAATTTTGAACTTCACACACAGAGGACATTGCTTTTACCACTAGACCAAAACTGATTCTCGACAAACCTTATTTTTTGGTTATCTATTTTTTTTTTGCTAAAGCTCTAATTTTATCTTTTTTTTTTTCTTTCCATACTTTGTATTGGGTTAAAGATTTAAACAGAACAGTTTTGACTTCATAAAACGCACAAACTGTATGCGGCGTTGTTTTAATTTTATAGGCAGTGTGTTGCATGAAACCAAAACTGCTATGTTAATTCTTACCTTCTTTTATCAATTTCATCGTTTATAATAGGAAACAGTCACAATCACACCATAATATGCTCCTCAATTTGTGTTGTTACTTGTTAGGTATAATTCTATCAAAAATTTTAAGTCAAGGATCTAGCTAATTCAAACGCGTTTTGAAATGAATTAGAATAAGACAATTTGACTTTTGTCCTTCCCAAAAGTGAACTAAAATCAACAGTAATAATTGTTTAAAAGGTAGTCTTTCAGTTAAATTAAAATCAAAGCGAGAAATTGAATATGATAGAAAGACATTGTTTTCGTCTAAAAATCAAAAAATATGATAGAAAAAAAGTTATAGGCATTTTGTTCTTACTCAAAGTTACAAATCAGGTTAAAAAAATAAAATCAAAATTCAAATTTTTTTGTCACAAAATTATTTCAATTGATATTTTTATTGGCGATTTTATATGTTTCGATGACATTTATACAGTATTAAACTTAATCGAACCAATTGACTTCATAAATTTAACCTTGCATACAATTTTAGCAATGCATGTCAATATTTTTTAATAAACAAAATATTAACAACCAATATTTTTATTTGTAGCATAAAAAAAATAATTCAAAATGTAATCTATTTTTTATGAAAATTCCGGTTCTGATATAAATTCAAACTGGATCTGCGGTTCACTCAAAACATAAATGTTTTTTTTTATGAACATGTGGATGTTTCACTCTGAGAGAAACGCGGACTTGTTAATGTGTGTTTATTTATACTAGAATCTCAATTCTTTCTAACTACGTACTACTTTTAAAATTTTAATTTTTAGAAGTCTACAATAAAAAAGTTGGCCTTGAGAAACATGTGAAAGTAGCTGGCCTATTATACTCTGTTGGGGATAGATATTTTAGCGACACATCTGAAGTCTGAACACAAAGAAGGAATTAAACAAGCATATGGCCAAACGGCAAAGCTGTTCTCAGCTTATATCTATGACTACCATGCATGATTTGTCAAAATCATTCCAATCCAAGCCTGGCACACAGGGGCGGACCCAGTGTGTTCCAGGGGCCAGCTACCCTCCCTGAATTTGAGTTTTAGTAGAGATTTATCGGTTCCGAACGACTACGTTCTCCCTCTGAAAATTTTTTGGTCCCTCTCTGGACGTTTAATTTGTAATTCGAGTTAAATTTAGGATTAAAATTGAAATAAATCTGTTGAATTTTGATTGGAAATTAGAATTATAAGTCAAAGCATCAAAAATTACAAATCAAAGCATTGAAAGTATAAGTTAAAGCATTATTTTTTATCGAGTATTCAATTGGTTAATGGATTTAAACCTGATTCGATATTTTTTTGCCCCCCTGACGAAAATCCTGAATCTGCCCCTGCTGGCACCAGCTACTATGACTGGGGCTGGCATAAATAAATGATACATACACATCAAAATAGTTTATAAAAATGACATTCTAACTTCAAAATTAATCACAATTCACAAAATATAATCATTTTTTTTTTGTGAAGGGCGGAGATCAAGCTATTTAACTATTTAATATCCACAAGATATTCCTCCATCCGGTTTTTGAACATACGACCTCCACAAAATATAATCATAAATTAGTTGCATTTAATTTTAACCATGACAAAATAAAAATGTGTATCAAATATTTTTTTTCCTTAAGTTTAGTGGTTTACTGATCAAAATTGTATCAATTTTTTTATTAGAGCTTATGATGATTAATTATCTTTTAAATTGTATCAAATTTAATAGAATAATCTATATCTAATTTCTTAGTTATGCTATGGAAATTAAGGAAATCCAATATATTTTTTAAATCGAAACTTAAGGAAATTTCAAATATTAACAAAAAGAGCAAGTAATATGCAAATTTGTTAATGTAGTTCGACAAAATTAATTTAGATGATTGATCTAGTTAGACTTGTGTTAATGTGAAAGGACCAGATAAAGGTGTTACGAGAAATTAAGACAAAAGATACGGTGGGAATATTAGGATGAATCTGCTTCAAAGAATAACAGATTTCTGTTATTCTAATTCCAACTATTAATCTTCATTGAGATTCGTACATGACAGTTTTTTTGTTGAGATTTGTGCATACGTGCATAGAAAAAATTAAATGATTGAGATCAGAATAACATGTTCTTATTATTCTTTTGCAATAACAACAATTTATTTTCAGAGAGAAAATACATGAGAAGCCCTAAAAGATAATCTAGTGATAAATTATTTTTTCTCTACTCATAAAATACTTGTAGCGTTTCTCAAATATAACTTTTTTTTATTAAAGAGTCTAATATACCGAATCTGGAAATTGAACCTGACACAAAAACTTGTGTCATTGCACTAAATCCACGATTCTTTTTCAAATATAGTTTAACATGACTATTATTTCAAATTTGAGTTACTGATTACTTATTCCTCTTAGCCTTAATTAGCGCATACAAGATAATTGAACTATTGGGCTATTTTTATCAAGCCATATATCACACTACAAGATTATTCACTCCACAAATATCTTTTCAAAAAGAACTTTTGTTGACATTCTTCATGTTAATTTGTTGTGAGAGTATCTCATATTTTTCATATACGCATTGTCTTTATAAATCAATTGCCACCATTATTTATACAAATGCAAATTCATTTGTTGCAAATTAATACTCATTTATGCTAGATGCTTTGTGAAACATTGATGCGCCTATATGCTATGTAAAACATCGACGTGCTAGTGCTCTATGTGTAAATCTTAATTTTCACAATTTAAATGATTAATTGAAGACACTGAATTTGATGTCTCTAGCGGCATCAAGAGGGGGTGAACATGAAGGGTTTTTAAAATTTTAAATTCATTTTGATTGATTGTTCAAGTAATGAAATATTTTAACAATTTCAAGTCAAGTGTAAATAAAAGTAAATAGAGGAGTTCGAGAAAATGACATAAGAGATGTTAACGGAGTTCGACAAAATAAGACCTACGTCTTCGGAGCGTCACAACCGCTTCTCAGTGTGTCTTTCTATTACCCAATGATAAAGGAATACAACTTGTGAACCGGTAAGCCCTTACAACCAACATGACGTCATACGGCCAACTCGTGAAAGGTGAACACAAAAGTTCCAACCGATGAGCCCTTATAGAACAAGCGGGAAGTCACACAGCTATGAATAAATGAGCACACAAAAGGCTCTCACAAAGAACACTCAAGAATAATCACTCTAACCTAATCTATTAAGAGATTGGTGAAGTGGATTTGAAGTTGAGTCAAGGGATTAATGGTTTTAGCACACCTAATCAATGATGGCTTGGCCTTAGCAGAGAAAAACGTGTTTTGCAATTTGTGTAGGCTGGACGAGTCAATAGAAATAAATCCAATGTTTTGATTTATACAAAAGGAAATGAAAACAGAGTTTTGCCCTCAACAATTATAAAGTTTGACAACCGTTACTACAGTTGGTGACAAAATCAGCTGAATCAATTTGAAATTATCATAACCATTACAATGTTTGGCCAACCGTTACCAACGGTTGGCCTCTGGTGATTTGTGCTGAAAAATGCCAAAGGAATTCATTCTTGCAATTCAATAATTTAATTTGACCGTTGTGAAATTCCCTGTCAGCTCAGCCTAAGATTTACTTTACCAATTTTATTTAAATTTACAAATCTTCCTTGATTATCCGAGTTCAGCGAATGACTACTTTTCGGAAAACTTGTGAGAAGAAGATATCGATTTTAACCATGTAGCGGTTATCCCAAATTTCATATTTGCAAACAGACAAAGGCAAGAGCCTCAATGGTCCATGTTGTCTTATGAACCTGCAAATATCTCAACTCCAAGAAATTGTTAAATTCAATAATTTTATGTTTTACAAATTAGTCAAAGCATTAGAGTATTGCTAAAATTAAATTTTATATTTTTTTGGCAACTTCTTGTCATATTTTGGATATGAAAGGATTATTGATGTTGAAGTCTATTATTTTTTTTAAATCAACATGCAAACATTTGTAATTACTTAATTACTCAAAATCATTATAATTACTCGATATATTTATTATAACTACCATACTATCTACTTTTTCGTTTGTCTGGTAAATATTTGAGTGAAAAAATTATGATAATCTCTATATTTTTGTATTAGATCCTTCAAGTAACAACACTGGAAGAACAAAATATAGCTTTTGAAAAATAGTCTCTTTACATCAAAAATCTCCAACTTCCAAAAGAAAAGCCTCTCATTGCCATGGTTGGCTTGTAATATAGACGGAGTTAGAAAATTGAGATTGAAATGCTAGATAACCTAGTTTAGCGTATTTTTTTTTTACCAAAAGAGATTAATATTAATATGTAAAATTATAAGAGGAGGGTTCAAATGCCTCCATTTTTCATGTCTCCACCGTGCCTCTATTTTTAAAAACTTTAATAACTCAAAATTTAAAACTTAAAAGTCAAAATAAAACCGTTGGATATGATCTACATCATTTTATCTATGCACGTGTAAAACATTATGACATTTCAATTTTCTTTTGGTTGTCATCAAGAGCTTGTAAAAAAACATACTAATATGGATAATTTCTAAACGTTGAATTTTCAACTTATTGATTCACATAAAACCAAAATCAAAATGTGATAATTTTTTATCAGCACATATATAAAATGATGTACATCATATCCAACGGTTTTATTTTGACTTTTAAGTTGTAAATTTTGAGTTATTAAAGTTTAAAAAAATAGAGGCATGGTGAAGGCACAAAAAATGAAGGCATTTGAACCCTCCTCAAATTATAAAATTTAATAAATAAAATAATAAGTTTTCAACTTATGAGAGGAGCTTACTATTTGTTTTTCTCACTGTCGTAGGTCCCTGGCTACCAAACAAATTATAAATTTATTTTCTTAGAAAAGAAATGTTGTAAATCTATCAGCGTAGCAAATCATAGTAAACATAGAGTAGAACTAGGGTGCTCCTAAGCTCACCAAGCACTTCCGTGAGCGCGACTCTAAAACCTATCGAATTGACTTCAAACGACATTTTCAAACCGTTAGATGTTCAATCTATATTAAAATGTGCTTGGAGACCAAATTTTACATTTTTTGGAATTTTTTTACTATTTATTAAGATGGTTTGAAAATCGCTGTTTTTATTAAAATTCTGCACCATTGGAAAATAGCGATTTTCAAACCATCTTAATAAATAGTAAAAAAATTCTAAAAAATGTAAAATTTGGTCTCCAATCACATTTTAATATAGATTGAACATCTAACGGTTTGGAAATGTCGTTTGAAGTCAATTTGATAGGTTTTAGAGTCGTGCTCACGGAAGGACTTGGTGAGCTTAGGAGCACCCTAGTTCTACTCAGTAAACATATATTTATATTGACTAAATAAAATAAATGAAAAACATGAGAAAAATAAAAAGAGAGGGGAGCCGACAGAAAGAGAAAGGAGAGAGACCGCTTTGACCAATAGAAGTGGCCAAAACTACCAGTTCAATTTTGTACTTAAAATTAATTAAAGAACCTTCCAACCGATTTTTATGGACCATGACAGATCACCATCTCTTTTTTTATTTTTTATTTATTTTTGCTTGCGTCACTGGTGCTTGGTTATGGTTAGGTGGTTCTTCTCAAGTCAACTTCCTACCTCCTAAATTATAAAACTTCCTACCTCCTAAATTATAAAAAAAGGATATGGAATAAAACCTCCTACCTATCAAGGGAGTTTGCATTCTCTCCAACATACTCAGGTTGAAACCTGTCCAACTTGACTGACACAAAAACACTTGAGAGTAGGTTCGATGGGCATCGGACCTACTTTGGTTCAATGGATTTAATCGCTATTAATTTGCTTTAAGATTTGTGTGGAACGCTTTGAACTTTCATGCATGTCTGTTTCAATTTTCGTGCACACAAATCTTAAATTAGGAACGGTCATCATGCTCGTTGAACCTAAAAGTAGGTCCAATGAGCATCGGACCTACTCCGTTCTCATAGAAAAATTATTGACAAAACTATTTTGACTTTACGAAAAACACGACTAACAGAAACAAAATAAAAAAAATATGAAGCATAAAAAGTTCATGAAATAAGTTTTGCAATTAATACAATTGTCATGGAGTAATTGAAATTAATTTTTTTCTTTAATTTCAAGTCCTACGTCCATGCAATTGACTAACAATTGTTTTTAACGTCAGAGCAGTGAATTTGATTGACTATGAGAGAGTGAAAGTGGAGATGAAAACTTTCATAAAAGTTTTCAAAATTTGAAATTGCACTGCATCTATGAAAGTAAAATTAAAAGTGCCAATTAAGATTTTGCAATTCAATTTGCAAACCTATAGAGATGCTACCGCATGATACCAGACTAGCTCTATCAATATCTTTGCTTTAACTTGACTAATTTTCTATGGATAATTTGGTTAAAATAATAATGTCTCATGGAGTCGTAGGATCCATATATTAAAATTCCGAAGTTATATTTAATATATAGGAAGATAGAGTAGAAAAAAAAAAAGAGAGAAAAGTTGCTATTAATACTCTTACAATAAAATAAAAATTAGTTTTTTATTCTTCGTCTATCAAACACAATAACAGAAAGTATAATGTAAAGTAGGCTACTAAAAAAACTCGTAGTTCGTAATTCGATTGATTTCGATTCGAAAAAAAATTTGCAATTAACTCGTTCGATTGAAGTTCGTTCTGAACAAATCAAACCAGTTCGGTTCGGTTCGAATCTTATTCAACTCAAACTCAAACTGGGTATAGTTCGTTCGAAATTGGTTCGCGAACTATTTAGGTTCAAATCTCAAATTAGCATGTACCGTTCAAATTAGAGCAACTCCATTGGCTCAGTGCAAAATCAAGGTTTCATTTCAAATAGGTACAAATAGGTATCTGATATGATCAGATAAGATCCAATGCAATGCTTAGTTTAAGCCATCAAATTTTCAAAAAATAACTAAGGGCAGTAGGGTGTCAAGAAAAGCTCGTAGTTCTTGATTCGATTAAAAAAAGAATCGCAGTTAACTCGTTCAATTGAAGTTCGTTCTGAAACAAATCAAATCAGTTTGGTTCGATTCTTATTCAAACTCAAACTCAAACTAGAGTAAGTTCGATTTGGTTTGATTCGTTTGCAGCCCTACTGTAAAATGCCTAGATTTCATTTTAAATTTTTTGATATAAGAATTGACATTTTTTTTTAAATTTTATCTGAAACATCAACAAATTCTAATTTGAATACGAAGTTTAATTTTAATTTAACCATACAAATATGTATATGTATATGTATATTGTGCGCATGTCGTTTATATATCTTAAATGTAAATATTTTCAACAGGAATTCTTGGTTGTCATTTTGTAAATAGCAAATATAAAAGAAATATTTATTCTACATGGACTGATGAAAAAAAAATTGTAGAGGAGTCAAATTGTATACCACGCAAGTCCCGTGCGGCCACAACAACCTCCTTTTCAGATTCACGGGAAGAATCTACGGCCGTTCGATCTGTCAGTCCACGTGGCATGTGCCGGTTGCTTTGGTCGCACGAGTGACACTGGTACCTACAGTACCAGTTACGCCACGCAAAGTAGCACTGCTGACGATCTGACTGTGATTCCTTTTTATTTTGCCATTTTCCACCGCTTTCATTTTGACCTAGAATATCATCTCTTTTTCTGAACACGTGGCACGTCTTTACGATAGATTGTTTGAAAATTTTGGTTCCATAGTAGAAAGTAAATTAATCCACCCAGTTAATAATTAAAAATGATCAGAGAGTCAATAGAAAAAACTAACCCCGCTCCCTTTCCCTTTCTGTACTACTATTTTTTTTACATTTTTTCTTTATTACATTTTCTCTCACTCTAACATAAAATTTCTCTCCTCCCACAATTTTCACCATGGAAGAAGAGACCTCTCCAATTGACTCCTTCTTCGTGCCCGAACAGCCTCCAGCGGTTCGCAAACAACCAGGATCGGACGACGGTGAGGATGACAAGGACGTGCCACGTGTCTAGAAAAAGATGAGCGAAGCCACGTTAAACAAATTTAAAGTGACCGTTGCTGAGGCCTCAGCTGGGATCGACATAAATGATATGCCACTTTATCTTGATCTGGTAAAAAAAAAAAGTTTCCATACTTATAAACTCTTATAACAAATTGTAAATTTTTTGAACTTATTGTAACAGAGTTTTAATTATAAAAGAAATAAAATGCGGAGTGAGACAATACAATAAAGGAATCAAATTATTAATTCCATTTTTTTTAAATAAATGGGATAGAAAGAATTTTATGTGATAGGACATGTGGAGTGAGACAGTATACCTTAAATAATTCGAATCATTGATTTATTTATTTTGAAAGTGCATAAAAAACAAAATTAGAGATTTGATTCCTTCTATGACATTGAAATACTACTGTCTGTTATCTATTTTTTATATTATTTTTAATAAATTTCTATAAATAAAAAAATTATGTGGATCTTTAATGAGACATCACTTATATCATTAAAATTTTTTTTTTTCAAATTTATGCTTACTTTAAAAGTGGTGAGGTGGTATAAAAAACTAATCTTCTCATTAATAGAAGATTGATAAATCTTTCAAATAGTTGTATCCGTTTATATTAAAATTCAAAGTAGATATATTAACTTTTGAAGTATCATAGAATATGATAGCAAGTATGCACGTTCTAAAGAAAATTCTTTTCTCTATAATTAAAATTATGAAGATTATAACATGAATATTATTATTATTATTCATACTTTCTTAACCTTTACAATTATCTTCTATTTTGAGATTATTTTAATTATGTCAACATTTCACATAAAACAACATTGCAAATGAATCGTTAATTTTCTTTTAGTTTATATTATAATACTCTTATTTAATTGTGCTAGCTACCAAGATTTTCTCTTCTATAATAATCAGATTAACATTAATTATATTTTACATTTCTTGAAAATATTCAATATGAAGAATTGGCTATATAATTTGTAAAGAGATGAAATATCTGGAGTGTAAATTAAAGTGAAAAGATTAATTGATTGCTTTTGACAATCAACCATCACCACAACAAATTAAATAAGAAAAAATTTTGGTAGCTAGCACAATTAACCATGAATTACGTTAACTTGGATCTTCATATTTTTTTTATTATAAAAAATCATTAAAAATAAATTAGAAAATAGATAGATTGTCTGAAAATTTTGATCCATAGAAGAAAGTGAATTATTCGTTGGAAATTAACTTGGATTGTGAGTATCATAGAAGAAAGGAGTTGTATTACTTTCTTTTATTACTCAAAAGAATAGTACAAAGATTTAGAGTAAAATAACTATGACTATGATGTATATGTCAGTTATGGAATTTGCTAGATTATATATGTTATTTCTACTACCGACTTTGCTAAAGTCAGTTTTCTTGGTTAAGGTATTGAACAATGGTGAAAAAAACCAGTAAATAGTGAAAAAATCAACTACCAATAACATGTTTCTCCAAATCAAACTCCTATTATGATCCATATATGAACAAAAGTAGCAGTAGTCTTAAGAAGGTTGGAAGCATGATCTCCAATGAAAATGATATTCATATAAAAAAAAAAGCAGCTGAAATAGTGTAGTTGTTTTTATTCCCTCTACCATATTATTTTATTTTGACATAGTATATTTTCTGATTATTCTTTTTAGGTTTTCTATTTTTTTCCTTTTTAGAAACTATTTGTCACAAATAAAAAAAAAATTTGGAGCTCAAATAATATTACTTCTTTATTAGCTTTAATAATAAAAAATTTTATTTTAAAATATTCTTTTTGCTAATCAAATTTTGTCATCAACTACGCGAAGGGTGCAACTTGGAGATGGCAAGTGAGCTCCAGAAATATCTCCGCACGTGATTCTCTTATTGTCGGTGCTCTTTGCACTTGCCTGAACGAGCAGTGACGCATCTCTTCTCATACGTGTCGATTTGTTAGCCCTTCTATTTGTCTTCTGGTGCGTGCTACTGTTGCTATCTAGGTAGCGGGTTATGCACGCATATATTATACTATTATAGTACTAAATGGCTAAATGCAAGCGTTGAAATATCTACAGATATTTTCCAACATAAAATGAGTTTGACATTCAGTAATCCAAAAGTGTACTGTACATTGTGCGAGGAGAACGGAGTAGGTCCGATGCCCATCGGACCTACTTTTAGGTTCAACGAGCATCATGACCGTCCGATCTAATTTAAGATTTGTGCGTACGACAATTGAAACAGACGTGCACGAAGTTTAAAATGTTTTGCACGAATCTTAAAACAAATTGACGGTGATTAAATCCGTCGAACCAAAGTACGTTCGATGCCCATCGGACCTACTCTCAAATGTTGTGCGATATGTAACAGTATGAATGCATAATATTATAATTATACATATATCAAAAATAATTCTTCAAATAAAAAATAAATTCAAGAATCAACTTTTAATTTAATAACAAAAAAAAACAAAAAAAATCACGTGAGTTCAAAATTCAAATAAAAATTTATAAGAATTTAGAAGACTAAATCTTCATATTCTCAAAAATAAATAAATAATTTTTTTTCTGAAAATTGAAGGAAAAACAAAGATTAAGCTTGATATTTCAAATGCTATATTTGTCATAAGTGTATAATTCATGAGGAGGGTTCAAATGCCTTCATTTTTTGTGTCTCGATCAACCCTCCATTCTTTAAAACTTTAATAACTCAAAATTTAAAACCTTAAATTCAAAATAAAACTGTTGGATATGAACTACATCATTTTATCTATGCACGTGTAAAAAATTATGACATTTCAATTTTGTTTTGGTTGTCATCTTGAGCTTGTAAAAATGTATATTAATGTGGATAATTTCTAGACGTTGATTTTTCAACTTATTGATTCACATAAAAGCAAAATTGAAATGTGATAATTTTTTATGAGCACATAGAGAAAATAACATAGATTACATCTAACGGTTTTATTTTGACATTTAAGTTTTAAAATTTGAGTTATTAAAGTTTTTAAAAATAGAAACATGATAGAGTCAAAACAAACGAAGGCATTTGAACTCTCCTCATAATTCATTTAGGATATTGAAAAGTATATGCAATCATGGATTATTTATTTTTACGTAACTATTTGCTGGCTTGTATATGGATTTATTTTGGGCAAAATTGGTAGGATGTTACATCAGACCTTCTGGACAATGTAAACCACATTTATATTATTATCAATAATACTATTTTCATACTAATTGAATTAGTACTTTTTACATATTACATTCATAAAATACTTAAATAACACAATTTGTTGACGATTCAAATGCACTCTATGCCTCATGAGTGTAAAAAAAAATATTTTGTTTTGGAGGAAAAGAAAAGATTATCCTACAGAAATAAATGAAAATCGGGTGAATCAGTACATTGAAAACGATTGACACAGAAAGTTACTTGTACAATCAAATGATCAATGCAGTTCTAAATTAAACACGGTTATTGACAATTTGACATATTGGGTTCATTTTAGCAAAATTATTTTTTAGATATACCTTGTAGAACACTTGAATTCCTTTCAATCTCCCATATGCACAAAAAAGAAAACACATTGTTGTTCTTTTAATCATTTTTTATTTTCCATTTTTCTAGTTTAATGATACAAGAAAACTCAGTGCACCAGCACTAATTGATCTCAATCCTTGTCTTTCTACGAAGAGACAAGAATAACATCTAAAAAATATTAGAGTGTACCGAAAACCTTAAATAAAAAATACAACATATGCTACTCTTCGCATATATTTTGAAATATGGGACAGTCACGCACACTTGATCTGCAAGATTCTTAAAATTGTCGACACAAATCTTGATGAGAATCTATGGACTCTGACCGAACATCGAACTGAATTTCGTGCGATACCTATCTACCACCCCCACCCACTCACACACACACACACGCACACTCCACATATTTTCACCATCTACAAGTTTGTATAAAACTAGATAGCTTAATGCAACGGATCAACAAAAACTATTAAAATTAATAAAACCCTTTTTGAAGTGCTTAATATGTACATACTTTAATTTCATGATGCTCAACCGACAATCAGCAATAGTCAAATATACTATTTTTAAGGAAAAGTTAGCTTCGTTTGCATGCATGTATTTTATTTTCTGGCATTAGATCACATCAATTATTTGAATTGGTTAGATGATTTTTAATCAATATAAGTTTCATGCATACTTATATACATGTTTGCTTGTTTTATTGCCTATAAAATACTGATTTATTCTTAAAGAAGCTCACCAACACACCTCCTGTTTTGAAATGCAACCTTTATTAAATCGTTAATTGATGTAAAATAATACCAGAAAATTTATGTTTTTATTAAGAAAATTAACATCATGAATTGATATATTTTATTCTCTCAAAATATCTGGACACTTAGAATTTATATTTTTTTTTTCAGAAAATAAAAGAAACGGAGCTATCTTTATAATTTTAAATTTCTAATTACACATATTAAAATTTAATTAAATTTTATTTTTTAAATTCTTTTATATAGTTTAACATCCCTCATAAATTATTAATGTGTGTTTGTAACTTGCGGTTAGAATTTCACTTTATGGTTATAGAGAGTTTAATTAAATTTTCACTGCCACACATTGTGCATTTTATATTTCAGTCCCAATCTAAATTTTCTGATTCCACCACTGAACAAATCGGTTTAAAGATCTATTTAGCTTTCAAACATATATCTTGTCTCATTGGCCAATTCTTTAGGCTTAGGTGAATGGTTGTCCCATAAGAAAAATTAATTATATGGTGCTACATTGCGTGCCATCCACTAGTCCTTTTTTATATATAAGTTTAGTTGGCATGAGATAATATCAGATTTCATCATGTACCAGTATAATTCCGAAACAGGTATTGAAATGTGGTCAATTACATAGAGCTAGTTGAGATAGGTCACACCAGAATGTATTTCGTTGTAACCGAAATCTGCCTAAATACACCCGAATTTAGGTGAAATGGCATTCATGCTTGGTACCAATCTAATAAGAGAAACTTTTCTGAATGATAGAGAAATTCTAAAGCTACATAACAAAGTAATATCAATTATACTTTCTCTACCTTTTTAGGAAACCCATTTTTACAGCATGATTTTTTGGTGCGTACAGCGTTTGAATTTTTGATGGACCAAAAGGCCCCTGCCCAGCTTGATCTCCTGCCCTATTTCCTCCTTGGTGCCTGCAGATCGACTCACTGTAAGGACATTTTGGTCCGTGAAAAATTCAAACGCTGTACGCAATAAAAATCACGCTGTAAAAATAGATTCCCACTTTTTTATAGTAAAATGAGGGGTCCTATAGCAGGAATTTTGTTTTCTTTTGTTTCTTTGATTGTTACCAAATCAGAAAAGAAGAAAGATGTCTGGCAATTGCAATAATTTAGATATGTTATGGCCAAATATAGCGGCTTTGAATTGTCGTTTCTCTTTACCATTATTTCCTCTTTATTGCAAATTTTAGTGTTTTTAAAATCAAAGGTGGCCACTATTGCGTTTGAATGACATAAATTAAGTGCCATAAAGAGATAAGGGGGCCATGTTGGCCCATATTGTTTGGATGATATTTTCAGTCTAAAAGTGAAAATATAATTAGTTTTATATTTGCAAATACATATATATAATTTTCAAGTTTACTCTGTTTTGCTTTTTGTTCTTGTTTCTATTTTTTTTTTTTGGCATATCTTTTTGGAGATGTTGTGGTTTTAAAAGATATTTGTTCTTGTTTCATAAAATATATTAATTTAGTGCATATGATAGTTGAGTTTCATATTACAAATTAATAGATATTTTGAGGGCTCTTCATTTATTTGCTCATCCTAATAGAACATATGTAATTTTTAAATCTACCATTTTAAAAATTTAGCATGAGATCAAGGTCAGGGGCGGAACAGGATTGGGCCAGCCTGGGCCCTGGCCCCCCTTTGGCCCAGAAAAATATACAGAGTCCTTTAATAAAAAAAAAAAAAACTGGCACCCCTTACATCGTTTATGGGCTCTTGGCATCTCTGTTTCTTTTCACTCTCCCTGTTTTTTTTTTCTAAACTAAAAGCGATGGCACTCTGGCGACTGGGTTCCGCGACGAGGCGACGAGAAAACTAGTTAGGCTTCCCTACCGATCATTTCTGGTTCCGCCACTGATCAAGGTTGAAGTTCTCTTAAATTTACAATTTAGTGATGCATATTGAATTTCAAATCTACAATTTTTCATACGAAATATTATGTCTGAAATAACTATATAAAATATGATTCTCACATCTTGCAAAATTTTAATAACCAACTTGGTCGTACAAAAATGCAGACACATAGCAATGCACATATACAAGTTGATTGTGGCAATTTATAATTTGACAGAACGATAATAGACCAACCAATAGTAGATCTCATAATCATTGCTTCATAAAGTAAAAGCACTGCTAACTGCTAAGTGCTAACTATCTATTGCATGCATCTAATCTAACTATCCAAGTGGAATCCATGTAGACCAGTTCGTCTTATTTTTTAGATCTAAAAATTTGATCCATTCAAATTGCGGTTCAATTATTATGATAGAGTGAGGCTATGGTAATATTACTTGAAGATCGAATTTTATATTCTTTTAATAATATTTTTATTATTTTATTAGATAAGTAGAAAATTACTATTTTCGAATTTTTCAAAATTTTTAGATCAAGTAATGTAATTAAAATAAAATAAATCAGAATTTGCTCAATGATTTAGCACCATTATTTGCTTCATGCACGTCAAGTCTATGAGATTTAACATCAAGAATTCAAAAGAAACGTCTTATGTTTTTTTTTCTAGCAATTAATTCATCTTGTATTATATAATATATCTCATAATCATTGTTTCATAAAGTAAAAGCACTGCTAACTATTTATTGCATGCATCTAATCTATTAGGCGGGGTATCCAACTATCCAAGTGGAATCCATGTAGATATAATTACTATTTTCGAATTTGATGCATGCAATAAATAAAATATTTTGGGAAGAGTGAGTCTATGGTACTATGCATAGCACGGATTGGTTCGTACTACGGATCAATATTTTTGTTTTCAAAATTCTAACGGTCAATTCAACCCGTTCAACATGATTTTCATATGAGATATACTTGTGGGCTAAATTTTTTATTTTTTAGAATTTTTTTACTATTTTTTTAGATAGGTAGAAAATCATTGTTTTTGGATAGTTCAGAATTTTCAGATTAAGTGATTTTCTACTTATCTTAAAATATAGTAAAAAAATTCAAAAAAATATAAAATTTAGTCAACAAGTACATATTCATGTGGAGATCACGTTGAACGATTCGGATGGACTATTAGAATTTACAAAATGAAAATTTAACTCCGTAATACGGACTAATTCGTGCTATGCATAGTACCATAGGCTCACTCATTTGGGAAAACAAAAACTGCATTTTTTTATGTAAACTGTGAAGAGAGAGAATCGTTATGTAAATGAACTATAGAGATAATAAATTTTACTGTTCCAATGGGCCTCCTTTCTTCTGGGACTTGTTTGTTTTCTTGAAATAGTTCTTAAAAAAAAAAACAAGAAGAGGAACATTTCTATTTAGTAAAATTATTTGTTCTCCTTAAAATTCAGGGAGTGCTACAAAAATATCAAAGGATGAATCACAATCTTTGCAAATGTTAAAATGTGATAATATTTTTAATTTTTTTTAACAAAATCATATAAAAGTAAGAATATTTCGCAACTTTGTTTTTGGTAAAAAAGGCAAGTGCTATGTCCTTGCCACGAGGTCAATTTGGGTCTGATGCTCATCGGACTCAAAGTGAGTTCGATGGGTTCGATGACCGTCCGATTTGCTTTAAGATTCACGCTTGCAACTTTCGCATCTGCTTTAAAAATTCATGTGCACGAATCTTAAAGCATATCGGACGGTTTGAGTCCGATGGGCATCGGACCCAAGCTACTCTCCCTTGCCACATCTTTCAGCTAGTAAAATGTGTCCATTGTAGGGATTTTTCTATACTTCTCAATGAAACCAAACATACTTTTAACTTAAGAACTTACAATATCCTATAACATTATAGCACATTTAATACTCTGTGTTGATTCCGCATTTGTCGTCGTAGAACAGATCACAACGATGTATCATATTCATAATTTGAAGATGGACCACCAAATTGAAATCAAGTAAATTTAATTAGGGAAGATTTCATGTATACTCCTCAAAAACTCCAAAATTACATATTGCCCCCTCTAAACTTTCAAAACTCACAATTTTACCCATTCTATTGTCTTTTATATTAAAAATCATTTCAAATTTATAAATACCAAATTTACCCTTTATTAAAAGAATAAAATTTCTATGCTTTTGATAAAGGGTAAAATGGGCATTTTATAAATATAAAATGAGTTTAATATAAAAGACAATAAAATGCGTAAATTTGTGGCTTTTGAAAGTTTAGAGGGGAAATTAAGGCCTGACTATAGCCGGTAGTGCACAAATATACTCCTCACCCGTATACCAGATGAAGGGGGACTTTCAGACCCCAATAAATACGTAATTTCGAAGTTTAGAGGGGGCAATATGTAATTTTTAATTTTTTGACGGGTATACATGAAATTATCCCATTTAATTATATCAGATATAATCAAACAATGTGTCATATGTAATTATGTAGGAGATTGTAAGTTTAAATTCCGGATGAAAGATTGTTTTTTTTTTAAATATTCAAAGTTGAAAGACTTATCTCATCTTTATCTAAAAAATATATCGGATGAAATTTTTGTCAATCTAATTATTAAGTATAATAAATGTTTAATTATTTAATCGGACTCGTCAGTCCCGATCGATAAATAGGAATGCATATCTCGTGCGGTAGCGAAGGAGATAGAATGAAGTCACAACCGAACCATAAGAAATTCAGACCAATTTAGATTTTAGAATATATAGAGGACACACTTTAAGATTCAAGATTCGTACAAACTTGTATTAATCTGGTCTGAATTCGATATATATATAGACAATAGCTGCAGAGATACATGCACCAGAAACCAATCTGGCACAAAAATGTTTGAGCAAGATATATGAAATTTCTCTCTCAAAGCCCCTCTTGCCAGTATTGCCAGGAAGAAACAGGTCATATGTCAGCCTTTAGGTCCACTTTAGAAGTCTCCTTGCCTTCTTTCAAGTTGAAATTATGTTGCTATCAATCAACCCCACCAAATTACCCATGAAATAGATGTTCTTAATTATTTCCATGGGCCACACATGAAACAATTAATTGATATATACCAGATGACCACATTGTTTTGGTTTCTAATTAGGTCAAAACAGGAGATGAGCATGGAATATGCTCTTCTAGATGGATAGAAGGAATAAAAAAACAAAAATTATCTGTAGCCGGTTTCATACCACATATGGTGTAGCGAGTCATTTAAATACATATATTATGCACTTTGATATAATTGTATACAGCTTATTTTAAATACACATATTTTGTAATTTTTTCCCAGAAAAAGAATGAAAAAAAATTATATTTTCCAAAAAAGAAGAAGTATGGATCAGTGCATCTCCTGACCGGGAAAAGAGTGCATCCAATGTATATCGAACTCACTTTTGAGTCTCACGGGTTCCTCTGTTGTCTGATCTGCTTTAAAATCCGTGCACATGAATATTGAAGCGACCACATATGAATATTGAAGCGGTGTGCATGGATCTTAAATCGGATCGGACGGAGGGACCCATGGGACACACTCTTTTCTCCTGACCTCATGTGTGGCTCCGCCACTGATAGTACGGTGTGTTGATATTGCTTCAAAAGATCAAGATAGGCTACTGATCCAATCATCTTTTCCCTTCAAAGGATGCTCAAATTGTTGGTTTCTGGTGAGCCTCCTTTGGTGGGTTCTCTACTCCTGTTGCCACTAAAAAATTAGTGAAAAGTATTAACCAAGGTGACAAACTCTTTTTATCTTTTCTTTAAGATGTGGCCCTTTTGTTTGGCACTTGCATGCTTTATCTTTATATGAATTCCACCTGACGAGATGGATGTATGCATATGTCTTCTGAAATATGTGCAGCAGTGGATAGCACTAGATATGATCCAAAGTCAGAGATGTGGCTTAGTTCTCATCCTCATATTCGCTTAGTACAATAATATTATAGGGACATTACATGTGGTTTATAAAATACAAAGTCCAGTATTTTATCGATAGAGATATATAAACAATTATCATTAAGAGTCTTCAAATATATATATTGAAATATATTTATCAGTTCAATTACTGCATGTAATGGTCCTCTCCTTAACCTCCATACTAGGTCCATCTCCAAAAAAAAATAAAACCTATACATTTAAATTAATTACCTGATAACTGTTTACCATTTATCAAAATGTAGTTTGTTGGCCATGTCAATGATGATTTCATTACACTGTGGTGAAAAGTTTTTGACTAATATATATGGTGTTTATTACTCCAAAGAGGCAATTAATTCATTCATGGTTGATGATGATACTTCAATTTGGGACTTGAAGTCTATAATTTACGAATGCACTGGTTATAATCTAAAAAGGTGGAACTTAGAATTGGAAACCCGAGTGAATGCTGAAACACCCCCAACCTATACCAGAACTTCGATATTAAGTGATGTTGCATGGAGAGGCTTGTACGGGCGGTTAAAGGCCACTAGAAATTTTATTATATAAATCTACGCCAAGAGAGTTCCGATAGAGTCTGGTTGGAAGTTCTGGCCAAAATTTGGTTGCGCCAAATTATACATTACAACCAGAATCATACAGTTTTGTGGCTCCTTTATTCGTACATGACCCAGAACCATACATTCTCATGGCTCCTTTATTCGTACCTGACCCAGAAACATACAGTCACTTCACCCCACCAGCACCCCAACCACCACCTCATACAAGACCCCAATCTAGACCCGTGCATGTGGCGCCTTTATCATTACCTGCACCAGCACCTCACCCCAGACCAGCACCAGTAGACGACGAAACTGGGTCGGATTTTGAAAATATTAACGTAATTCTGGAGGAAGATATGCAAACTGGGGATGAATTTGAGGGAGGAAACTGGGACTCTAATCACCTGGAGGGTTGTGCTGAAGATGGTCTAGTGCCCATTCGCAGAGAATATGGTAATATGCCGCTTAGTGACCGGACTGATACGCACCCGTTCGCAGACTTCAATGATATATTTGCTTTTAAAGAAGTAGATATTGGTTATTATGGGAGACGGATTGAGTACAAAGGTGAGCTGGCGCCAGAACAATATTTTAAAACCAAAGAAGAGCTAATAAAGAATATTAGAGAGTACCATATTGATAAGAATCAGGAGATTAGAATGAAGAAAAGTGACAAAGATCGTATTCAGATGGTGTGCAAGACTTTGGATTGTGATTACGAACTTAGGGAAAAAGCAAGACAAGCCTCACACATGCATGTCTGAATACTCAAGGCAAGACCATGAATGTCTCATGGCATCAATCATTGCCGATATTATTGAGACCTCCATTAAGAATGACCCCTGTTTTGGAATCTAGGGGTGACAAACTGCATGAGGGTTAAGTATGGCAAAGTAACCCTGAAATATAATCCACTGTAGATGGGTCGTGAGCTTGTAATTGTCCAATAATTTGGGAGCTGTGAGGGTTCATACAGCTTGCTAGAACCACTGCTTATGAGAATCTGCGACAAGAATCCCGGCTCTAAGTACCAATTTTTGACCTGTCTTGTACGAGATAAACACAGAGAGCTTACTGAAGGAGTTGCTCAATTCAGGGCGGTAGCCTGGGATTTTGGTCCATGCATTGTAGCAGTTCAGTATTTGAGACCAGTGATCAGTATAGATGCATGCTTCTTATCTGGGCGGTATGAGGGGAGGCTTTTGATAGCTTGCGACTATGATGCCGAGAACCAATTGCTGCCTATAGCATTTGCAATTGTGCAAAAGGAGGATGGTGAGAATTAGAGTATTTTCTTACAGTGGTTGAGGAATGAAGTCATTAGAGCTGATAGATTCGTCTGTGTTATATCGGACAAGCACAAGGGGATCAAATCTGCACTGAGAGCAGAATACGGATGGTCTCCAGAACTTTTTGTGCATAGATTTTGTATGTAGCATGTTGCTGACAACCTGGTCTAGAATTGTGGAAAGGACAAGTGGTTCGGGTGGAGGTTCAAACAAGGAGCCAGAAAGAAGAAGCCAAGAAGGTTGAAAGAGATGTTCGAAAAGTTTGCTGTGGTATGTCTAATTTATAACATTTTGTTTAATTATTTTATAAGTTAATGAGGTAAATGAAGTAACACCTCTTTGTTCTTGTGCAGCGAAATTCAAGGTGTAATGTATTTTTAAAGAAGGTGGGCAAAGTACGTACCAATGATGTGATGGAGCCGTCTAATTATGAGAAGATTTTCCAAACCTGTGATGGATGATACCGATTTGGTATCATGTCAACAAATGGCTCTGAGTCGCTGAACAATGTCTTTCGCATGAGTCGGAGAATGCCCTTGGCTGTCATTGTGGAGGATACGTTCCATAAGTGCAACATATGGTTTGTTGAGTGGCGGAAGTGAGCCATGGATTTAAAAGATGCAAATCAGTTATTTTCCGAATGGGTGGAGCTCAAGCTCAAAAACGGTGGCTCAAAGCTGCATAAATGCATTTGGTCTCTTATACTCACGGCGAAGGTCAATACCAAGTTTCATCCCCAAATGAGTACACTCCAGTCACTCGCGACTCCAATGGATGTATGGACATTATTCATAAGGAGTTCCAGTACAATGTGACATGCGGGCCCGGCAACAAAATGAAATGTACATGCAGAGGTATCCAATTAACATCTATTTCGTGCGCTCATGTCTTAGCGATTTGTCGTGCAAGAAACTGAAGCAAGAACCAATTTGTTACAGACTGATATACTGTGAACTATCTTGAAAATACTTGGAGTGGGGTGTTTGTTCCTTATGGCAATATGGGCGAATGACCAGTTTGCCAATCTCCTAGAATTCTTCCTAGCAAGTCTTGAATTCGGGTTGGGAGGAGAAAACACACTCGTTATGTAATGACTATGAACGAAATGCAAGGTAGGTGACGGGGGCATCCGGCTCACTGTTCCACTACCGACAGGAATAGAAGAGGTATGTAACATTCATCAAAAATTATATTTCATTCCAATTTTGTCTAGCTTACTAAGTAACAAATGCAATACAGAGGCCATAAATGGAGCAAATGCAGCAGAAAATGAGCGAGTTATCGCAGAGGCAACTGGGTCACAAGGGTCACGGCGTAGCACAACTACGAGCCGCTTAGATGCATATGTTATGTTTGCATAAGCAATGGGAGAGGCAGTTGCCATAGGAGGAGAGGTGGTTGGGGTGCAAGGAGAGCCATATGGTAGCCAACCAAGGAGGTCAACTGGTAGGCGTACAAGGACATCTGGAAGCCAAGCAGAGCCATCTGGTAGGCCATCTTCTGGAACTGGTCAGCTTCTCGGAATACCGTTTTGGCGTAGTAATAGGTGATTTAAATTGATGTTTGTATGCAGATTGTGAACTTATTTATTTAGATGCAACTTTGAGAACAATTTTATTTGCAATTTATGTGAATTTTATTTAGACTAAGTTATGAGTTAGTTGAATGTTAGTTTTTATAACCTTACTATTTTTTACCATATTCAAAAATTAATTATGGAATTTCTACTAAATCAAAAATTTGGTTCTTTTAATAAAAATGTAGAGAAACATCAAGTCTACATTCAAATAAAATGCATTCAAATTTTAAAATCTAATAATACTATTTTTTAAAACGAGCCTTGGAAGTACAGGGAACAAACTCCTCGTACGATGCTGCCGTATTTGGATCAGTGATAACAGACGACGTGCTAGCCTTACCAGTATAAGTACACGGAACAAACTCATCGTCCGATGTTGGAGGCTCTAGATCAACCTTCTTCTTTTTTAAACCGTAGCCATAGGGGTTTTCCACAAAGTTATTGTCTGAAATTTCATACCGAATAGGCCGTCTAAGAAATTCCTCCATCAGACATACTTGACAGTTCTTTTTATCACGGCATACTTGACAATTTTTTTTCTCTTTATTTTTACCTCGACCACTAATTGACCCTCCTCTCGATATGCCACAATGGGACAATCTACATCGGTTGCTATTGTCCATCCTATTGTCACCTGGAAAATCGCCTCAGAAATCGCCCTTTTCGCCTTCTCTTTCTCTCTTTCTCTTATGTGATTTTGAGTGAGTTGTGAGAGGGAGGAGAGAGAAAGAGGAGTATTTATAGAGTCTGAAAAAGGAAAAAAAATATTTTCAACCGGCTAAAAAATGACCGGTTCTAATTTTAATCTCAGCCGGCCATTATTTTTGCCAGTTTGGATATTTTTTTTTAATACCCAGCTAAGCTGGATATAATTAATAATTTGTATTTAATTTTGGATATTAATAAAAATGTCGGGGCCTATTTGATTCCGCATGGTTACACTTCCAAAATTGTAAGTAGAAAAGCGCCAATATATATATATATATATATAGCCCCAGTTACTTAGAGAAGTGTTTCTCTTATTTGGGCTTAAATGTTGGCCCATTTTATTAATGCACGCTAGATGACGAACGCTTAATTGCTATGGATCAAATTAGATTGTTTAGATCATAAGAACAATTACAGGCAGCAAAAAAAACGAGGAAAATTTTAGGGATTGACTGGATCAGTCTTAATTACATGTCAGATCCCATAATACAGATGTCGGGAACGGGAAATAAATCTGCTGCGATTCCAAAGAATCGCAAGGATCTTGTTTTTCTAAATCCAACTATTTATCTATTTTGAGATTCATGTATAACAACCAACTGATTTTGAGATTCGTGTATTTCAAAAAATTAATGATTGGATTTGGAAAAGCAGGGTCCCTGCGATTCTTTGGAATTGCAGCAGATTTATTTCCGTCGGGAACGAGGAGTGCGTGTCCTCTGAGATATCTCAATTTATGGGAAATAAATCAGCTGTGATTATTTTGAGAATCACAAGATTCTGATATTCTAAATTCTATCTCTTCATCTGTTTTGAAATTTGCAAATAGAAAACAAGTTTTTGTAATTTGTATATTCCAAAAAATAAAGGATTGGATTTGGAATAGTAGGGTCATGTGATTCTTAAAAAATCACAACAGATTTATTTCTCAATTTTTGCGTAACCGACGTGTACGGTGCCTATTTGGAGATAGCGCAGGGTTTGATGTTATTTGAACGTTTGAGATTTTTCAAAAAGTCACGCAAAGTTTAAGATATTTTAGAGAATGTGAATTCGCTAACCAGGGTGTCCGCAATCAGATAAAATTATCAAATTCAGTTTGATGTTCGGTCAGAACTGTTTGATATGCATTAAGAATTGTACGCACAACTTCATAATTTGTGCGGATTAAGTGCATCTGAATCTTAACACGCATGGAACAATTATAATCGCACGTTAAACTGAATTTGATTTGATCGACTGCCAACAACAACATGCCCATTCTTATGTCTTAATAAAAGAAAAAAAAAAAAAACTAAATTTCATTTTAAAATTTCTTTTAAAAAAATAAGAAAGAAAGGGACAATACAATGCCTTACCGTGCCATTTATTAGGCAAACAATTGCCTTTGAATGGGAAACTGTGAATTGCTGTTACTTAACGACAAAATCTGTGCCAAGACTCCTCTCTGACAGGATTTGTAAGGTGTCATGTTAATTTGAATTTGTGTGATAGCGATTGTCTAATGTTTCAAATATTGAATGGATGCGGAATGAATTGAATTTAGATTTAAAAGCTCCAATTAAATTCAATGTGGCTCTATAAGGGACGCGTGTACTCCCTTGTACGATTCGGCTGCTTATCTGTCTCGAGTTTTTCTGTGTTCTATTCTCTGCTGTCATTCGTGCAAATCATAATGATAATCTGATGTAAGTAATTTGAGACCATGGAAAATAAATATTTAACTAATACCTTCACCTCTTGATTCCTTTTTTCATTCTCATCAACTTTTAGTTTACTTTTAAAGATGATAATTAATTTGCTTGCCCCATCATTTGCACTACCGCAGTAATATTAATGGAAATATTTTTTTTTATCATTGAATTGTAGTAAATTTGAATTCGATGTCTAGAATATTAGTATAGTAATAACAAACTATTTGATAGATAGTTCAAGGAATAGATACAGAAAATTGAATAATAATTTATATCTAATATAATATCTTGTGCAACCAAAATTTATTGAATTATTTAGATAAAAGTACCAGAGATTACATAATTAATATTTTGTCAATTTGAATAAACCAATGTACTTAAGAGGCACCATCAGATAGCTACTAATGTTATCCTAACACGAATGACAATAACATTTATGAGTTCTAGACAGAGAACAAAGCTTAATTGAGATTAAAAATAAAGTTTTGTTGTGTTGGTTCTCTATTTTCGGAGCAGGGTTTCCAACCAAAATTCAATGGGCATCGGACTAAATTCGGTCCAATATCTACTCGGAGCTGTACGATCTGTATCAAAATTTGTATATATAATTTTAAAATCTGTTGGGATAAATGCGCATGAATTTTAATGTTGATCACGCGCTCCCAATTAGATATTAGAGCGAATTTTAATCGATGTATATCAGATCGCTCTCACTCTAGAAAAAAAATATAATATTAGAAAATTTGAAGAGAATTATAAACCCATACAGAGGACATAAAAAAAATCATTTGATAATTTAATAGTAAGCATTGCCACACAAAATCAGATGAGCGCGAAAAACGGGATGCAGCAGTACTGACAAGTAATCGACAATCGCAAGTAATGTGTTTCTCAGCTTATCCCGTGTCTGTTTATCTATGCAAACCTGGTGTGGCATCATGTCATGTGGTTATAGTCAGGACTCAGGATTATGCACATGCACACATGCACACTTCAATTGGAAAAGAGAGAGATATCCTTGTTATCCCTTAAATATATTGTTGCTACGTTTGATCGTGCCAGATATACATATGTATAACAGTAGCTTCTGACTAGGTGCATGTTACAACGAGTCCTTTGTGTCGTTTGCATTTTTTATAAAGTTGTTGTGCCTCTGATGTAAACTGTAACTTACCATATCATCTCCACTCACAACATTAATTAACATCCTTAATTTGACGGTATTCTTAGTATTTTTCAATGATTATGTAGTAATGTATAACTTGAAAGGGATGGCGTTAATTCAATATTTTTTAATAATAAAGTTAAAGATTCTTAATATTAAGAGTTTCTTTTATAGTTCATGGAGATAAATTAACTTTATTAATTTGAACTATGAGGCTCCATGCATCATCGATATATAATAATCACTTTAATTTGTTATTATTATTATGAGCCGTGCGAACTTGTAGGCAGGGGCGGATGCAATTGGAGTAAAATATGATGATTAGATATATATGTTTTCACTATATCTTTTAGGATAAAATACTATAAATACTGTAAAATTAATTGTCATTTGCAGTATGAAATTTTTTATATATACGATTGATCTCCATTCACGTTTGACCTCATAATTTAAAACTCTAGCTTCGTCCTACTTATAGGTGCGTTATATTGGAATTATTACACAGTTGACAATATAATTTGAAATCTATGATAAAATTTATAAGAAATTCGGTGAAAATAAGAGGGGGGGGGGGGGGGGGGTTTAAAAGAAAAAGGCAATCTCAATCTCTAAAAAATTATATGCAAGGATAATTTTTAGTGATACTATTATAATTAATTACTGCTACTACACATTACATATATATTAGTATTATTACTATTAAAATTGTCTTTATTAATTCCTATTGTTGTTCTTATTATTGTTAATGACTACTTTAATTGTTTGACCTTTTTTTCCCTTTTGTCAGTATTTCTTTTTTATTTTATAATTGTGTTTGATTACAAGGCAAATTAATAATAACTCGAAAATAAAATAGTTTTCAGTGAGATGTCATGATAACTTTTATAACATATATATTTTATCCTCCTTTTAACCCAACCTTAAAATTAACATCATCACTATATAAAGTGAGAATTAATTAATAAAGATACAACTGAGAGGGTATCATAACAAATTGGAAAATCATATAACTTGAAATTCAATGATCAATTAATTAATAACCTAAAGCAAAGTGTGATTGCATGCAAGATTTTACCCTGTTTTTACTTTATATTATGTTGCTTTTAACAAATGCTTCAGAAGGTTGCATCATGCTTTGGGGTTTGGATAAAATGATATTTGACCTTAGTATTAAGTCAAGAGCCATTCATTCTTATCCACTAATTATATTTATCCAAAATGAATTATTCATTGTTGCGGTGTTGCCCTTTGCGGATTGGATGCATATGCTAACTCTGTTTGGATTGGAACAAATAATGAATAGGGCACGCGCGTAGAACAAGGAACTTAAAAGGTTCCTCTTATCTACAATGCCACAATCTACAATTGAATTCTACAGTATACTTTCTAGGCATTTTTTTTCTTGACAATTTGTGAGCTAAATATCAGAATTTATCGCTTAGAAATTTAAAAGTAATAACTTCTATTAGTGTACAAGATAATTCTATAAAAGATACATTTTACTTTTTTTTATCAATGTTAATTTATCAATGTTTAGTATAAAATAGGTTAAGAAAGCTTATAATAAAGGATTTTAATTTGTATATGTATATTGGTTGAAGAATTAAATTAGCTTTAATATTCTTACACTATAACGAATGATATGTCACATATCACAATATTTTGGATAAATTGATTATGGTCTTGGAGTGTGAATAATATTTCATTACTTATATGTTAAGCTATCTCAATTTTAAATTAACATATAATACAAGAATCATATCAAGGATTCTATATATTTCATGCGAGTTATTGCAGAGAAGACAAATGTGGATAGGCAAATGCGGTAATGTCGCAATGCTGCAGTACAAGTACTTACGTGGCAGGTCATAGAAATAAAAACCTATGTATCCCTAACATGCTTCCATGTGCCTAATTCCAGTGCCCCAAGAAAGATAAAAACAGGTCTAAAGAGTTAAAAAATAAGAGAGAGAAGGAAGAAATAAAGGAAAGAGGGAAGAAATGAAAGGTATATATTCAAAATTGGAAGGAAAAAGAAGAAGGAAAAGATGAACTTCTTTCTTATGGTCTTGCCAGAATTTTGGATGTTGTATTAAGTGTTACAAAGAGGCTTAATTATTTATATAATCAACTAAATTAACATTTTTGGTACATTGTCCCTCAATAAAATTAAAATTATAATAAATTAGCTGTTTTTCAAATTTTCAATAGTAAAGCTAGTTAATTGAATATATTATATCATGCATGCGCAGTTGTACCCTAATAAGGGTGTATTATTTCAACTTTATTTTACTATATACCACATTTAACAATAATTTATTTTACAAATACTTCAAAATTGATTAATTTTACTTCCATAAAAAGTGACGGACAAAAATACAGAGCACTTTTGCTCTTTTAAAAGAAACGAGGAATTAAGGAGAAAAGAGGTTTGATCCTTCCTAGCTAGTAGCTACTGGTCAGTGACTCAGTGGTGTGAATCCCAACACATATGAGTTGCACCAATCAATCCACTTTGTCTCTTGTATACTTACCAAATCTTTAACTTTACCCCCCAAAAAAACTAAAAAAAAAAAACCAACAAACAAGATACGTGGTTCTCCGACATTTTTATTAATATCGAGCATAAATAAAAATTATTAAATGTATTAGGATCGGCCATTTTTTGACCGATTTTATATTTTTTTTTCTATAAATATCTTGTTTCTCTCTCCTCCCTCTTATAACTCACTCAAACTCACTAGACGAGAAAGAGAAGGCGATTTTTCGGTAATTTTTTATAAATTCCAGCAAACCTATAATATTTTTTAAATTTAGTAACCCCACAACTATTATCATTTACCAAAATATAGTTTGTTGGCCATGTCCATGATTGTTTCATTTATCAAACTTAAAACCGTAATTTATCAAAATAGTAATCCTACTCCTTAGTAAGCGGCTTTGGATTAGTGACAACAAATGAAGTGCTAGACTGCTAGCCTTACCAATAAAAGTACACGGAACAAACTCATCGTTCGATGTTAGAGACTCTGGATCAACCTTATTTTTTTTTCAAACCTAGCCATAGGGATTTTCCACAAAGTCATCGTTTAATATTTCAAACCGAATAGGCCGTTTAAGAAATTCCTCCATCAGACATACTTGACAGTTCTTTTTTTTCCTCATTTCTACCTCGACCACTAATTGACCCTCCTCTCGCTACGCCACGATTGAACGATCTACCTCGGTTGTTACTGTTCATCCTTTTCGCCCCCAGAAAATCTCCTCAAATTTTGCCATTTTCGCCTCCTAAATCCCCTTCTCTTTCTGTCTTTTTCTTCTTGTGAGTTTGAGTGAGTTGTGAGTGGGAGGAGAGAGAAACGGGATATTTATAAGGTAAACAGAAAAAAAAACCTTCTTGACCGATCATTTTTTGACAGGTACTTATTAAAATTCCAACCGACCATTTTTTGGCTGGTTTGGGCATTTTAAAAATCCCAAAAAACCTCAGTACATTTGATAATTTTTATTTTATGTTGAATATTAATAAAAATGTCGGCGTGGTTCTTGCAATACTTCAATCTTACAAGTGTTGAAAGTACTAAAAACAGTTTGAATCAAGTCTTATAAATAACGGTATATGCTGACGGAGGGTACTGTTAAATGATTAATTTGTATGAGACTAATGAATTAGGATTTTACAGATAATTTTGCATTTTCTCTAAAATTATGTACATACATTATAATTATTAAAAATGATTAATTTCACTCATTAAACTCATCAAATAAATTTTTTTTAACTTAGTTTTATTGTTAATTAATAAATTTATGAAATTGTCATTTAGAAAACTCAGATAAGACAAGAAGTATAATGCATATATGTATAAATGCAGAAAAAATAAGACAAATAACCAACTAATTGACCGTATAAATAGAACACAGACAATTCGTAAAGATTTAATCACCGCTAACGACTAATTGGCCGATTAGTCAGGCTAAACGGCTGCTTTTTACAACACTGATTTGAATTAAGGGAACGGCTAAGATGATAAAGAACCAGCGGAAGGAATTAATTAATTATAATGACATGTCCCATTTAATTTTTCAATTTAATTATAGTTGGTATACATGTTGAAACAAATTACTTTGCATTACTCTTTTTTTTTCTGTAATTATGTCTAGCGACAGCTATGCAACTTTTATAGATAATTTAATTATCACAAAAAAAACATACAAAAATATAGTTCCATCACAATACGGTTGGTGCTAAACATATTTATGAAAAATTAAAGGGAGTGTTGCCAGTCAAATGAATGTGCCCGTTTAAAAATAATGCAAAATAGATATTTTAACAATATTAAATATAACTTAATGATTAATTAAATTTAAAAGTTTCATATTTAATACACATAAAAAATAAAGAAAGTATTTTAATTTATATGGAGAAATAAGTTATTTAAGTGTTTTAATTTGATATATTATCAATTCTCCCAATTTTTAATATGCCTCAAAATATTTAGTACTTGCTGTTTACTGAAAAGAAAATATATTTATTGAACAAGTCTCTACCTCTCTTCTCTCTTCTCTCTTCTCTCTCTATATATAACACATCCGACCACCCCACAGTACACAAACCAAGTCTCCTTCAAACCAGACCCAATTTGCATCCAAACCCCCACCCCAAAATTTAACAAAAAATATAGAAAACTAAAACCCCTGATCTGATCTCCATGGAAAACCTCCTCTCAAATGCATCTCCCCACTCTGAAACCTTAATTGAAGAAAGAGGCAAGCGCATAAAGCTTGCGGCCGAGGTCGGCCTCGCCAGGTCATCTGGCGGTCGTCTGTGGGCCAGAGCATTACGTCGCCGCCTCCACCGCCAGAGAAAACTACCTCAACAGACATGCATTGCCAAAAATTCAACACCTCCTTTAATGAAGGAGGTTCCGTTGGTAGCTGACGTAACGGAAGAGAAAGAGGAGATCGAGGACAGAATGAGGGCATTGCAGAGACTGGTACCAGGTGGCGAGGAGATGGAGGTCGAGAGACTGTTCGAAGAGACGGCTGATTATATCGAGGCGTTGCGAGAACAAGTTGGTGTCATGAGAGCACTTGCATGTCTTCTTGATGGCATTGAGAGCACAGATGGAGATAAGTTGTAAGGTTCTAGCCTTGTGCTTTGAGATTCGTGCAGAAAGAGGGGGGGTTTTAGTTTGTTAGGTTTTCTTAAAAAAAATTTAATGGTTTTGTTAAAATTTTTTCAGTGAAGAAATAGAAGTAGAGTTAGTAAATATGTGTTGCATGGATCTTTATTTTTGTGTTAGAGAAAGAATGAGAATGTTAGGAAAAACAGAGACATTTTGCATATTGTTTGGTTGACTAGGCACAAAGGTAAGTTTTTTAACAATTTGAATGTCATTTAATTTGAGGTTATTAGTTTGATTGGAAGATTTAACATGCATGAATCTTGTTCATTATTTTTTTGTGTTATTTTTTGTTTTGTTTCTTTTGAAGATGCAGAGTAGCAATGTTTATGTTACTCTGTTGGGCTTAGGTTACTGTAAGGTGTGAAAAGATTTTAATAGAGCAGTTTTGGCTTCATGCAGCACACAAACTGTAGCATCAAACAAATGTTGCATATGGTTCATATGCTGCATGAAGCTAAAATTGTTCTGTTTGAATCTTTACACTTGTAAGGATCAACAATACATACTTTTTTTTATGGTAAATTAAATTTAGCCAAATAGAGGGGGCCAAGTGGAAACATGAGAGAGAGAGAAAAAAATTACATTTTTCTTTCTTTGGGTGGATCATAGAAAATTTGAAGGATCTTAGTTTTGGTATCTTTTGGAGAGAGGAAAGTGGAGTTGCATGTGAGTGCCAGTTACATCAAAGTGTGTCCAAGTGGTTTTACTTTGAAGTTTGAGTCGTTTCAACTCTCAACTAATTTTTAAAAATTTGGAAATTTACAGTTGTATATAAAACTAAACAGTTATACTAAACATCTCTTACGGATAACTTTGCCAATTAATATGTAAAAATATGATCACTTTATAATGCATACTTTAATTTTAAAAATATAAGCAGTTGAATCAATTAGTCCACGAATGAATTCAATCGATAAATCGTTGACCTAAAACTTGATTAGGTCGTTGTCTAGTTCAATTTTGGTAACATTTGTGTATGTTACACTAGTAAATTTTCTGAAATTTTAAGTTTTAATTTGGGTATTTCTGCAACTGGTGCCGTAATTAAAATGTGATTATGTTGATTTAAAAAATCGTAATCAAGCATTCTTCATTCAGTTAAAAGTTAATTTATCATTGTTGCTGCTGTTGTTGTAATTCCTTTCTCTCTTTGAGAAATATTCACCTAGTAGAGATTTAGTAATCAAATGAGTTGTGTGTCCCGGGTCACAGCCTTTTAAACTTCATCACATGTGGAATACAATGGAATATATACATTTATAAATAGCAAAAGCATTCATTTGAAGATTTTATTGTGTTTAATTTGATTATCTTCTTTTTAGGCAATTTGATTTTTCTATTCTTAACATGGACAAAAAAATACACAAAAAGAGTACAAGTGAAGCAAGATGGAAGCATCCTTGAAATACAAAGGGATATATAATTCATCGTATCACTCAAAAAATCAATGCTTTCAAATGCTGTCAAATGAACTGCACATGCTGTCACATATGTTTTAAAAATCATCACTTTTACTTTTATGTATATAAAAGCAGGGGCGGACCCAAGTAGTCTTGGGGGCAGTTGCCCGTTTTGGATTTTGAGTTTTAGTGAAAATCTATCGGTTCTGATCGAATTTGTCTTCTCTTAAAATTTTTTTTATCCCCCTCTAGATGTTTGATTTGTAATTCGAATTAAATTTAGGGTTAAAATTGAAATAAATTTGTTGAATTTTGATTGATAATTAGAATTATAAGTTAGAGTATCAGAAATTACAATTCAAAGCTTTGAAAAATATAAGTTAAAGTATTATTTTTTATCGAGTACCCAATTAGTTAACGGATTTAAATCCGATTAGCTATTTAAACCCAATTCGATATTTTTTTGCCCCCACTGATGAAAATCCTGGATCCGCCCCTGTATAAAAGTGATCATATGACATTTATAATTTACAATGATTATTTTGACAAGCTTAAAATTTGAACTTTAAAAAATAATTAAAATTATTGGAATATTGATAGCCTAACAATAAAAACTCATATAAGTATTATCAAATATTATATCAAAGACAATTAATTATTGACTGTTGAAAATTTTAAATCACTTAATGAATGATAAAATATACATCAAATATCATCTAAAGATGATATGTGAGACCATGTCAAATTTAAGTTTTATTTTTGAATATTGTCAATATTATCAAACTAATAAATTGTCAAGTGATCTCCACTAATTTAATCAATTTAAATTACACTAGTATTTTATCATTTTTATACTAAAATTGTTTGAAAAAAACTATATTTTAATTCATAAATTTTGAATATCTTTTATAAAATACACGATCACGTACAATATTCATATATTCTACAATACATCCACAAAATACAAAATGCGGTAATCAATGACACGCTTAGCAATACTGAATTTCAAAATTTTACAAAAAAAAAAAAAATACATTCCATCAAATTCTAATTTGAAGTTTCTCTTTGTAAAATTAGAAAATAAAAAATCCAGATTACATTGCTATAGTGCATACTACCCATTACTCAAAATACGTAATGCAGTAATCACCGACATTTTTATTAATATCCAAAGTTTAATACAAATTATTATTTATGCCCAAATTGTCAGCCAATTTCGAAAAATGTCCAAGCCGGCTAGAAAATGGCCGGTTTACTCATTTTCTGGCCGACCCCCCCTAAGCCGGCCATTTTCTGGCCGGCTTACTTTTTTTTTTTTTTGAGACACTATGAAGAGCAAAATAATGAAATCTAACACTGAAAATTCGATTTTTTTTTGTTTAAATTATTTGTTAGATTACTTCTTTTGATTTATAGTTAGCATATTTATACTAAAATACACTAGATTACTTGAAATTATGTTGAATTATACTAAATTACGTTAATTACGCTAAATTACAATAACTTCACTAATTATGCTGAAATACGGTCAATTACGCTAAAATAGACCGATTATGTGCCATCTTTGATGAATCATAAAAAATAGTAAAAAAATTCCTAAAATAATAAAAACTAGTATTCTATAAGTTCATTATGTAACTAAACTGAGCTACTTGGATTGAATAATAGAAATGAAAATCTTAATCGGAAACTTCAACTCAAGTTTTGAGGCTCCTCCCTTTGTTTTTTAGCGATTCTGAATTTCAGAAAACAGCATAGCCGTCACAGACACATGCGCATTTTCTCAAGCTTTCTGAAAAGTGGTCATTTGCTGAAATCGGACACTCGAGCGCCGTTTTATGGCCATTTGAAGTTTCGTCGTCGTTTTTCACATTTTAAGTGAAGATATCGTCTCTATTAATACGTAATTTACCGTATTTTAGTGTAATGTAATGTAATGTAATTTAATATAATTTAACTTAATATAGTGTAATTCAACATAATTTCAACATAATTTCAAGTAATTTAGCGTATTTTAGTATAAATATATTAAGAGGAGGGATCAAGTTACAACAAAGTTACAACAATCTTTTTTTCATTTTCAAAGTCCAAATTGTCGATCCAAACCGTTCAACATGATCTCCACAATAAAATGTGCTTGCAGATCAAATTTTACATTTTTTTGAATTTTTTTACTATTTATTAAGTATTTTACAAAAAATAGTCATATTCAGACCATTGAATTTTGTACCCATCTTAATAAATAGTAAACAAATTCAAAAAAATGTAAAATTTGATCTGCAAGCACATTTTAGATAATCATGTTGAACGGTTTGGATCGACGATTTGGATTTTAAAAATGAAAAAAATGGTTGTTGTAACTTTGTTGTAACTCAAATTTGTTGTAACTTGATCCCTTCTCATATATTAATTATATATCAAAAGAAGTAATCTAACAAATTATTTAAACAAAAAAATTCAAATTTTCAGTGTTAGATTTCATTATTTTGCTCTTCATAATGTCTCTTAAAAAAAAACGAGTAAGCCGGCTAGAAAATGACCGGCTTAGGAGGGGAGTAAGCCAGCCATTTTCTAGCAGGCTTGGGCATTTTTCGATATTGGATCAGATTCTGGGCATAAATAATAATTTGTATTAAACTTTGGATATTAATAAAAATGTCGGCAGTAATCAATGACACGCTTAACAAAACTGAATTTTAAAATTTGACAAAAAAAAAAAATAATAATTACGGGCAACCAAGGCACCAAATCCTAATTTGAAGTTTCTCTTTACAAAATTAGCAAAATGAAAAAATTGAGAGATCACATGGCTAAAGTGCACACTACACATTACACATGCCTCGAAGGAGTCACCTGTCGCCTCTGCACATGCGAAGAGAAGCACACGCCACTATCCCTCTTCGCTCTTCCCATGCAAACGGGACCCACCACGTGTCGACCCAGGAAAACAGAGACGCAACTGTGGGACCCATCCCAAAGCCATATACGACAGCGCCGCAGAGGTGGGCCCACTAGTGCCGGAGTGGCGATCCCTAGAGCAGCGGGGTCAGCCCCAAGCGGCGGGAAACACGGGCCCATGTGTAAGATTCCTCTCTGGATTCGCTGTTGCTATCTCATTGTTTGTCATCTGTGTAGCTGTTGGTGGAGCTCATCACCTGCATAGCAATAAGGCTTTCAAATAATATTTGTATTATATATTCTATTATTCCTTTTGGATACAGTTAACATACAATTTATTCAATATAAATGAGAAAATTTATAAGTTTTTTTTATTAATTTTGCAAAAAATATCAATATTTGATATATTATTTGCATTACAAATCAACAAACTATTTTCAAATTACATTCGGACGGATCACAATTTTTTTATATTACCAAATTATTCCCAAATCAAGAACTCGTGCTATGGTCTGGTGCATAATATAGGGATTTGATTTTCTAATTTGATGAATTATACAAATAATCCAATTCATCTCGTATTATTCGTAATAATTACAAAATCTTTTATTTGTTTTGCAAAATTTTCTGTGAATTAATATATTATTTGTGTTACAAGAACAACAAACCATTATCAAATTATATCTGTATTATAAATGAATGACAAGCTACAATTTACTAAATTCTTCTCGAATAAAAAACTTGCACTATATGCATAATAAAAATATTTCAAATAATATATTGCTTCGTTCATCTTGATAACACATCACTTTTTGTTTAAAAGAATCAACATTTTGATATATAATTTACATACAAAGTAATAAATTATTGTCAAATTATACACGTATTATACTCAAATTATTTTCAAAATAGGAATTTGTTATTATGGGCTAATAGGTACGTAGTAGTCTTATTTTTAATTTTAAAGGGGTATTTATAATCAAAGAAAATATATAAATATCGTAGTATATATAAAGGCAAACAGTAATGATAAGCAAATTAAAAAATGACTTCTTAAGAAAATTAAAGAGATAACTGATCTCAATTATGAGTGGAAGTTTTACAAAGAGGCAAATTAACATGATTAAAGTCCTAATGATGCACTAAGAAAGTTAAAGAAGGATCAGCTTAATTCTCACTAAAGCAAACATTAATATTTAGCAAAATTAGTATACTAATGAGATCAAATTTAAACAAAAAACTTAACCTGAGCTTGCCGAACAAATAATTCGAAATTAGTAACAAAAATATGGAACTATACGGAGCATAAATACTTCGAAATTAATAACAAAAATATGAAATTTATTTGGTGTAAAGATATTGATAAAACTAGTTTAACTTCATAAAACACATCAATTATATATTTAATTTTTTCATTTTCTCTATTGGTCTATGAGACTATGAAGCCAAATAACTTAGGGTATGTTTGGATTATGCAAGGATTAGTGCAAGAATAGTGATTTTTGGATTAGTGGGTGAGAATATAGTGATATTCTGAGTGGTTTGAGAATAGCACTAACTTTGGACTATTCGGGTTAGTAAAAATGTCGTGTGGATTGTATATTTAGAATAGCGATGGAGGGAATTAATAAAATAATAATTAAACTAATATAATATTTAAACTAATATATTACATTTAAACTAATATTTTTTAATACCAATCTCAAATTTTATTATACTAATCTAATTTGATATTATATTTAACATTTAAACTAATATTATATGAGGAGGGTTCAAATGCCTCCATTTTTCATGCCTCCACCATGCCTCTAATTTTAAAACTTTAATAACTCAAAATTTAAAACTTAAAAAGAAAAAATAAAACCGTTGGATATGGTCTACATCATTTTATCTATACACGTGTAAAAAATTATGATATTTCAATTTTATTTTGGTTGTCATCAAGAGCTTGTAAAAAACATACTAATGTGGATAATTTCTAGACGTTGATTTTTCAACTTATTTATTCACATAAAAACAAAATCGAAATGTGATGATTTGACACATAGATAAAATGATGTAGATCATATCCAACGGTTTTATTTTGACTTTTAAGTTGTAAATTTTGAGTTATTAAAGTTTTAAAATATGGAGGCATAGTGGAGGCATGAAAAATGGAGGTATTTGAACCCTCCTCATATTATATTACTTTTATATTTAAACTAATATTATATTATGTTTTATCTAATATTTTATTTAATACTAAATCTAATATTTAAAATAATATTATATTACATTTAATATTTAAATTAATATTATATTATATTTAATATTTAAACTAATATTATATTATATTTAATCAAATATTTTATTTAATACTAATATAATATTTGAAGTAATATTAAATTACATTTAATTAAAACTAATATTATATTATGTTTATTTTAATATTTTATTTAATGCTAATCTAATCTGATCTGATATTATATTTATTTAATACTAATCTAACATTTAAACTAATATTATATTACATTCAACACTTAACAATTACACTAATATTATATTACAATAAATTTTGAAATTAATATTATATTATATTTAATCAAACCTCTTATTTAATATTAATCTAATTTGATATTATTTTTATTTAATATTAATCTAATATTTAAATTAATATTATATTACATTTAATATTTAAACTGATAGTTTATTTAATACTAATCTAATTTAATATTTTATTTAATACTAATCTAATATTTAAACTAATACTATTACATTCACCATTTAAACTAATATTATATTACATTCAATATTTAAACTAATATTATATTTAATACTTTCTAATATGATATTATATTTATTTAATACTAACCTAATATTTAAACTAATATTATATTACATTTAATATTTAAATGACTACAATATGAAATTTAATGTAAAATTTTATTTTAATCTAATTTGATATTATAATAATTTATATTTTAAATTAATATTATTATTTATTATTTAAACTAATATTTTATTTAATACTAATCTAATATAATATTATATTTATTTAATATTAATCAAATATTTTATTTAATACTAATTTAATATTTAAACTAACTCTAATTGAGAGAAATATAATATTTTATTGATATCACTAACCCTCTATTCTTGCTAACCCATCTATTCTATGGGTTAGTAGAATAATTTATATTTGATATTAATCTAATTTGATATTATATTTATTTATTAATAATTTATATTTTAAATTAATATTATATTACATTTATTATTTAAACTAATATTTTATTTAATACTAATCTAATATAATATAATATTTTATTTAATACTAATTTAATATTTAAACTAACTCTAATTGAGAGAAATATAATATTTTATTGATATCACTAACCCCACCAGCTCTATTCTTGCTAACCCACCAATTCTATGAGTTAGTAGGATAAAGTTATTTTTGAGCTAATTCAATTTGCTAATTTGTACTTGGATCATCAAAGATTGAGAATAGTGGAGCTCTATTATTGGGTGATCCAAATACACCCTTAGTAAATATCTTTATCCTTTATCCAAGAATGTTGACATGAACTTGACATTTATAGTAAATTGTAATACTATTGAGACTCCCAATGAGGCAACAATGTCTATACGGAAATTGTTGTAGGAGATCCGGTTGGGAAGTGTTGGGCATGTGGGGTGCCATGTGGGCATGGATCAGCGCTTGTTTCACGCCAGGGAATACTCTTGTCCACCCTTACTATGTTAAAAACACCCAAAGTTACCAGATTTTACATTTATACCCTGTTATTGTTCCCTATTCATCTGTATTTAATTTATACATGCCATTTTAAAGTTGGTAGTGTTGACTATTTGATCATGTGTATATTTTAATCTAGCATGGGCCTTCAGGAAAAACTCTTTAATTAATATGTTCCCTCGCCAACTACATTTCATACATTTAGTCACAGATAAAAATTCACTTAACTTGACGTACAGTTGAATAGTACATCCCATAGAGAAAACAAGCTACTTGTTTTTTGGTTGTAGAGTTGCCTCTTCTTTTCATTAATGCAAATTTGCAGGAGTGACACCATGGTGATATTCAACTATAGATTTATATCTTCCTTTTTAAAGTTTAAACAGAGAGTTTGGATTGCTTAATATGATATTCATATGAACATATTTTTCAAACTAATTTTACATTTTTTAGAATTTTTTGACAATTTTTTAGATAGATAAAAAATCACTTGATCTAAAAATTCTAGATTCATTTGAAACAATGATTTTGTACTTATTTTAAAAAATATATATAAAATTTTGGTCTCCAAATACATTTTCATTAAGATTATGTCTAACGGTTCGGATCGACGGTTTGAACTTTAAAAATCGAAATATAAATCCATAGTGCGGATCTATATCCGTAATATGCATTTGACCATAGCCTCATTCTTGTTTTGCAAAGGCATTATGGTATTGGTAACTTAAGGGAAAACCTACAAGTTTTGAGTAAAAATGTCACTGTACATATGATCAGCATTCAACTAGTCCAATATGGTAAGCTAAGAACATGCAAACAAAATTGGTCCCATGTGTTGATCACTTTTGACCTGGGACCATGAGTTTGAGTGAGATTTATTGGTCTCTAATCTCTATACATATACATGTCCATATCAATCTCAATCAAAGCTTCTCAATTTGGGAAACAACAAATGGAGAGAACCTCACTTTTTATTATTGTAATTTGCTACTCCTCTTCTTAGCAAACTATTTTTTTTTTTTTATGTTGTCAGTGCATGCATCAGCTTGTATACCTCCTATTCACAAAAGAAAGTGCATGCATGATGGAGATGTGTCTTTGGGCATGTATGGTTTTAAGGGGGATAGGTTTGGAGGGGCCATGATCAAACTCAGAACTAGGAAAGAGATCGATCTAGACATATCTGCAGTACCAATCATTAATTTTTCTCATGTGAGAATAATATTATTTTATTTTATGGTACTTTGGATAAGCACTATGTATTGATGCATGTACCAATTTTACAATTCATCTTTGCAATAAGTTTTTCACATGAGGCTTATCTGATTAATGAAAAGTATTTTGAATATCTTATGCTTTGGATGAGGTTATGGTGTTATGTTTACCATTACTATATATTATAGCTTTTGGCACCTCCATATATCTAGTATAAAAATGCATCTTATAATATTCGGATATCTTGAATTCTACTAGAAAGTACATAGTGAAGGATAAAATATCTAGACGATATATTTAAAAGAAAAATTTAATAAATAAAACACGAGTTCTTAATCTGTGTTGGAAGTCTCATATTTGAAATTCAGATAAAGACTTTTTATGAATATTTAAAGGTGAATAACTTATTGTCCATCTTTATCTTAAAGTAGTTCAGTAACTATGTACAAATATCTATTTCAGAAATAAAGACTTTTCTTGCATGTGTTGCACATGTGGTGCTCCCAATCAATTTGAATCCGGTGCATGTTAATGAATAGAGGCCATGTTCCTCTAAGTATGTGCTAATATACTTGTGCACCGATTGCCAGTTCACACCATGCATGCTATACAGCTTGCAACTAACCTGTTAGCTAAGAAAAGAAGTAATTGGATAATTTATTGTTAATTAAATGAGTATAAGCCTGAAATTATGGAGTTGCATTAATTGTTTGGTAGTGCTGGCGAATTGGGGTCCTAATATAATTAAGTAAAACAGGACCCATCAGTGAGTGATGATATTAGTACTACTGCTTTTTATACTAACACAATATCCTAGATATTTTAATTGTGTGGACAGTTTTACCCTTCAATAATCTTTTTTATTTAAAGCTAAATCCTTTTCTTTATTAGTATGGATCATTATTTCTTTATATGTCATTCTTCTTTTAGAAAATCAAAGGTTGCTAAGTTACCAAAATTGCAGTCGAAACAATTTTTTACTCAACCCCATCCTATGGGTTTATGTATTCTTATTTATTTTCTAAAGCATTTTAAAAGTTGATTACGTTAATAACAAAAAACAAAATAACTTATATTATAATGTAAAATCACAAAATGACCTGATTAAGAGTTATGAGTAGTCAGTACATAATCCCGACAGAAAACTTGCCGACAACCAAATACAATGTTTGGACGTTGAACAAAGATGTAGATTTTTTTCATTCTATTCATTCAACACTTGATTTTTGTGAATTTTCACTTGATGGGTTTTTCATCTGTTCAATTAATGAATAATTATAAAACATAAATATATTTTTTTTTTCTTTTTATTTAAGACGATGGATCACTTAACAATGGTTATATTATAAGCATAATTTATTTTATCCATATATGAAATACGATGTATGCTTTATCGTAAATTAAGTGACTTCAAAATTTTAATACATATACTGTTTATAAATAATATAACTGAAAGAAAAATTAACAAAAATAATTTATAAAAGTTGCACTGTTCTCCATTTAATATCTTGTTGTTCGAATTGTTCTAGATGATACTTATTAAATTTATTCAAAAAAATTCAGAAGTAGAACCTTGTATTTTTAGTCAGACTTCTCCTGCAAAATTATTTTTCCTCAAATTTTGGAAAAAAATAAAGATTTAGAAAATATAAGATCTAACAATTATGAAAATGAAATAAAAGATAGTCATTTTTAGAGCGAAATTTTAGGAGGACAAATTTGTCCACACAATTAAGATAATTAGAAATGTTGTGTTAATAGAAAAAAAATATTATTGTTAATATCAGTCCCCCCATCAGTGTATGGAATGATTTGGAACCTTTTATCCTTAAATTAGACTAAAAAAATTAAATAAAACGGTAAAATAAACATTAGGAAACTTGTGTTTCGTCAGAGACCAAATTTCTGGAAATCATATACCATGAGGTAACAAAAATTTTGAGTTTAAATCTTAACCGTCCGATCTGCTATAGCACAAATATTAAAAGAGCTCATCTGAGTTTTCATTTCTTCACATTTCATTTACCCTCCGGAGCGAAGTCAAACTTTTATGTTATAAATTCTAACACATATTAAAAATTAATTATATAAAATTTAATTCTGAATATAGTAGTCAATTTTACAGTACTCACAACATTTTACTCTAAACTATATAAAAATCACATATAACAAAAAACAAAATATAATTAAAGAAAGATCATGCATGCTAGTGTAAACTTACAACATCGATATTAAAAGCTAGATGATGCATTTGTGTCATTGACACCTCTTATAACAAACAAAGCATCTCTACTTGTACTTTAATTAAACAAACAAAATTATCTAAACAAAAGACAAAAGTAACCAGATTTAATTACCAACTTTTGTCTCTTATTTCTGTTTTCCTTACCTCTCTATACTTTATATCTTTGCTTGCATCTCCAAGATATTAACACGTCATGGGATTATCAAATTATAAAATGCCAGTACCTTTTTCATTACAGCTTGCATGCAACCAATTGTTCCATCTACAATAGAGCCTAATGAAATCATGAGAAGGCATTGCCTTTTATTAAAGGTTGTTAAGCACTCTATTAATCATCTATAATTGGGGAAGAGGTGGTGTTAATCAATCATTTTGTGACAGGTGTGCCCAATTTATCGCTGATTATATGAATGTTGCTGATATGATTTTATCATCAGCAGAATAGATAATGTTGCAATACTGGAACAATTGTGCAAGGATTTTGGCACTGCATTTAATCTGTTGCAGTATTTGTGATAAATACATCCGACCAGTAAACCAGCTGCCTCAAAATGGGCCTTTTGGGCTAAAGCCTAGTTAGATTTGTACATTATATAAAACTTAAAAGGTGAATCACAGAATTTTCTTTTTGATTGTCAGCCTTTTTCAGGCAGCTGTCCCTTATGGGGGCATATTAGTGAAGGAAATTTGTTCATGGTACTCACGTCACACGTGTTAGTCACGTGACGTGACTCGCATGTCACATGTTGTGTCTTCCTTCGATCGAAAATGACATGTCATGGCACGTCATGTTAACTGATATATATGATCTACATAATATGATCATGTTATTATGATCAGCACATTATTGGCACTCAATATATAGTAAAAGATCAGCTATCCAAGTTATCTTATTCCAATAATGTTATACAAGTATAAATTCAATATTCCTACATTTAACTAAATATACCACATCCAATTACAATTTACAACAATTATTTACTCAAATTTAACTAACTAATCTATCCTTTCTAGATTATACATCACCATATTCTCAAGCGCAGTCTTAAACTCACTCTCCGGTAAACACTGCAAATTCTTTATGGCCAAATTGCCCTTCTCTTTTGCCAAATCTTGCGCTCTTTTAATACCACCACAACTATGCACCAATTCAATTGCCTTCTCCAAGGAACCTTCTTCTATGAACTCAGAATCAATTATCTCTCTCAATTTGGGTTCTTCTTCAAGCGCAAATATTACCGGTGCAGTTAAATTACCTTTTCTTAAATCACTGGCAGCTGGTTTTCCCAACTGCTCGGCCGATTGAGTAAAATCCAAAATGTCATCTACCACTTGGAAAGAGAGACCGAGGTTTTTACCATACTCATACATTTCATTGCATATATTGGGGTTTGATGAGCTGAAAATTGCAGCGGCTTTTGTGCTTGAAGCAATGAGAGAGGCGGTTTTGTAGTAACTCTTTAGCAAGTAGTCGTCTAGAGTTAGGTCACAGTCGAAAAAGCTCGAGGCTTGTGTTATCTCGCCACTTGCAAAATCCTTAATTACCTGTTTATTGGATAAAATAGCAGTCAATAACAAAAACAAAAAACAAAAACAACTTTGATTTCTCTTCTGTTGTATCAGTAGTATTAGACTATGAGTGAGGCTATAATACTTTGCATAGCGCGTAATGGTCTGTACTACGGATCAAAGTTCAAAGTTCAAAGTTCAAACAATCGATCTGAACCGTTCAACATGTCAACATGATCTCCATACAGAAATGTACTTGTAGACCAAATTTTGCATTTTTATATTTTTTTTACTATTTTTTAGATGGGTAGAAAATAGGGGTGTAAACGGTCGGATACGGATCGGATAGTGATCAAACCGTATCCTTATCCGTTATAATTTTTCGGATACGGATACGGATACGAATACGGATAGTCTCGGATACGGATACGGATTGGATATTAAACGGATACGGATACGAATACGGATATGAATATAATTCGGATAATTAAAAATAAATTACTAATGTACATTCTAATAAAGAATAACATCTAAATATAATTTTTTTATTCATATCAAATTTTTTTCATAATAAGTTTGTTGGTTACAAAACATATATCATATTACTAAAACAATAGTCACTAATTATGTCATAGTGTTAAATTGTTCATCAGAATATATATATGTATATGTAATTTAATAAATCATTGGTATGTATATGCAGTTTAATAAATTAATTTAAGAACAGAGAGTACCTTTGTTGTGGTTCAGCGATATAAACGGTCGGATACGGATAGTTAAAAATCAAACTGTATCCTTATCCGTTATAAATTTTGGATACGGGTACGGATCGGATAATTTAAGTAATTTTCTCGATTCGAATCCGGACAAAATCGGATAATATCCGATCCGTTTACACCCCTACTAGAAAATCACTTGATCTAAATAATGATTTTCTACCTATCTAAAAAAATAGTAAAAAAATTCTAAAAAATGTAAGATTTAGTTTGCAAGTACATTTTTCATATGGAGATCACGTTCAACAGTTCAGAACTTCAGATCGATTATTTCGACTTCGAAAACAAAAATATTAATCTGTAGTACGGACTAATCTGCACTATGCATAGTACCATAGCCTCACTATAGACTATTGCACAGGATTTTTAAATCCTTATAGCTGATTAAATTTTAAATCAATAACAAACTGGTGTGGGTACTTCACTGATAAGGCAAAACAACTGGTATGAAGATATGGTTTTTGGTACCAGAAAACACTTAAGACATCGGGTATTGGTCTGGAATACCTGGGTTTTTTTTTTTCCAATACAAATCTGGTTTGAGATTACTAATTTTCTGGTATCAACTTGTGAAAACAAAAATAAATGTAAAAAGATAAAAGTAAATAATATCTTACTTGGCTAATGAGTTTAATGACTTCAATATTTTCGAGGTTTGCAAGGAACCAAGATGACTGTGCAAACATAAAATCTCCCGCAAGGACTGCCACTCGGGTCCCGTACAATTGATGGATTGTTTGTTTACCTGTGACACATAATAAAAACGAACTTAATTAAGCATTAAAAAAAAAAAAATACTCAATCAAGTCAAGATCACCATAAAACAAAATATCAAATAAAAGAAAACAGAAAGGTAATTAGAAAAGCAATCAGTATTTTTGGTGGGTTAGGTAGCATGAAGAGTAAAATATTTTTGGATCATTGTACCATTCAACTTTCACGACCTGAAAATAATTGTAGTGCTCAAAGGTATGGAATCAGGTCGGTACAGCTTAGTAGCAAAATTTAGGTCAGTTTTCTCAGAAGGCGTCGGTACTTCAACTTCTGCTCGAACAAAATGGGATGTCAAGCTATCAAAACTACCCTTTTGCTAGAACGAAAATTAAAAAATAAGCTATTCTCACACCATGTAGTGTTCTAAATGCAATTCTATAACGAAAATGAATAAGAAACAAAAGAAATAGGAAAATTAAAAAAAATTAAAAAGAGAACCTCTTCGTAACCCGCTATCATCAATCACATCATCATGTATCAAACTAGCGGTGTGAATCATCTCTATTATCTCCGCCAACCTTTGATGTTGCACTGTTAGCTCCCTGCCAATATTCGATTAAATATAATCAAATTTTCAGATTCATTCATGTGGTGTGCCTCTACGAAACATCAACCATTTTACCAAGATTTAAGTAAATGCATAAGGGAGCAACACAAGACATTCTTTTTTCTTAATTTTCTACATTTAGGGTTATCACTTATGCATCCTGACATTTTACACGAGTAAACGTAAAATTTCTCATGTTCATATCAAAGGTTTCCAAACAGTGCCAGTATATACATTTTCTGACTAAAGATGGAAATATAATCTCATATGATACCAAATACTGTAACATCATCGTTTATATATACTTGGCCGACCTGTAATGATAAAACGAGAAAAAAAAAACGTACTTTAAGCCGGCTAATTGAGCGGTGGCTCTGGAAACAAGAAAAACCAAAGCGGGTCGTAATCGCTTCCCGCCCGCTCCAAATATTTGCTCTGCCGCTGATACTAATACTGGGTTTTCTGCACCAATAAGCTATACAACGTTTTAGAAATTAGATTAGGTTGATATGAACCATGTCTTTGCAAAATTATAATCAACTGATTTGAGAATTTCTCTTAGTATGCTTTAAATAAACAATCGAGCTTTACTTCATAAATGGCTAAAAATAACACCAAATAATAAAAAAGTTATCAAATCCTTCGAGGTATGTAAATGTAAGATCTTGACTAGCTAAGCGTTTATTTTTTTTAAAGAATTTTAAGAATTTCCATTTCAGGCAGTTATAAATTGAACTGGCATGCAAGATATTGTTTTACCAAATTTTGTAATTAGTCCTCCAATTCAACCAAATGTCACATCAATTCAAAAAAAAAAAAAGACAGTCCAGGCTCCAGTAGAAATCAGAAAAGGATAAACCATAGAAATTGAATAGAGAACTAACCGATTTGAGGTTGGTGTTGAGTTTATGAAGGTCATCGGCCACGATTTCTAGCAAAGAAGATACAGAGATGGGCCCACTTGCTATTGAAGTTAAGCTGGGCATCTGAACAGGAACTGCAACCGAAGAAAAAAACCCACCATAAATCAAATAAAAATTGTAATTTAAATCAGTATATAGGCTTGAAACTATGCTACCATGCTTGGTTCGCTTCCGGCCTTCGGCCATTACCGGCCTTCTAGGAAAATGCAATACTGTTGAAAGAGTACTCATCGTCTCGATTCAAAGCCTTGTTTTTTGAAGGCAACACTAGGAATCTAAAACATATATAGAAAATAAAACCTACAAGTGTTTTGGCTTCTTTTGCAAAGAACACCTTACATATTGTCGTATTCGCAAAAAGCACCCAATTTTGTGTTTGGCAAGTAACGTTAAAGCGTAGTAGATACTAAATCACGTTAAAACAACGGTGTTTGGTAGTGTTGAACTAGATGAAACTGATAAAGCATTCAAGCATTTTGGCTTCTTTTAAAGAAAACCTTACATATTGTCGTATTCGCAGAAAGCACGTAATTTTTGTGTTTGGCAAGTAACGTTAAAGCGAAGTAAATACTAAATCACGTTAAAAGAACGATGTTTGGTAGTAACTTATAACTGATGATGAAACTGAAAAAGTGATTTGGCGATTTGAATAAACGCGAGGGTAAAAATATTTTAACTTACCTATTGAGATAGTTTAACTTTGCATCGCCTTAAAGCAACTTAAAACGCTTGTTTCATGCATTAAATTTATCAAACAGGCAAACACAGACGCAATAGTTTTTGAGGTACTTACATATTCTGTATTCTGTTATATGCTGTTAACTTTTTACCATATTTGAACTCAAATCAAGCAAAATAGATCTAAATTTTGAGTTCTTAATTCAGTTCATCAATACCATATATAATAGATATAATAAAATAATGAACTCAAATAATTCATTCTTTTTTGCCTGACTAGAAACATTTGCAATCATAATAAGTTAATAATCCAAATAATATGAGAATTAACAGTGTCATTGCAAATAATATTAAATGTTGGGTCTAACTTGTAAATAAACCATATCAGTTCTTATTATATTTACCATTTTGTGTCGGTGAGAACAAGCAACAAACACCTGGTGTGCGTCTCCAAAGCGACCTTCTTTTCACCTTACAAGAAGGCAATTCAAGAAATCTCTGATTCAAACCCACTCTTGCACAACTCATTGACCACATCTCAAATGCAAAATCCCAAATTGAATCTCTTTTCTGACAAAATCGCCAAAAACTGTTCCAACAAAGCACCTCAGAGTAAAATAGAGGCGAGTAAGAATGGGGAAGGTTCTACTTTTCTTAAATAGGGGTAAGTGAGATAAATAGGGAGAGAAGGAGAGGAGGCGGCTTCGTCCTTCTGTTTTTTTTAAACAGGGGAGGTTGGCGTGAGAGCTTGAGGTGGAAGTGTCGTATCCATAGGAGCATGCTGACAGTGGGCCCCACCTTATCATTTGATTGGTTAACAAGTTCAAAAGGGCACGCTGCTTATTAGAGGCCATTGTGTAATTAGATCGTTAGGTTTTGGATCATTTATCAAAGTCTCCACCTTAAAAAAAAAATTAATTTAATTTTTTTAATATATGTGTTGTAGTTTTAATATTTAATTATTTAGTTTTAACAAATTTTAGTTGTTTGCAATATGAAATTATGAAAAATATGATCATGTAATGCAGTAATGTGTGTGTTTATTATATTGAGCGAGTTACATTAATAAGAAATACATTTTTTATTAGGAAACGACTAATTGTACCTAAGCTTCTTTATCCAGTTTTTACCCAAAAAACTGTCATTTGACTTGCGCGAATATTGTAAAACTCTATAATCAATACTGTAAATTCAACAACAAATCATGTATAATAAGTAGTTTAAAAATCTAACAAGCAGCGATCCTTGGAAGTGGTCCCAAGTTAGTTGCAAACAGTTAGCAACTTGCAAAACACTGTACTTCCGGCTGTACTTGAAAAACTGACAGCTTCTAGAAGGTTTAAAAAACAAACAACTTCTCAAACTTATAGTTATTTATAAATAACACCTAAAATTGTGCAAAATTAATTGTTTACATCAAAATTAAAAAAAAATTAAATTAAAATTTTAAAATTTATTTTTTATTTTTTCGTATTTTTTTTATTTTTACATAATTTTTTTCTTTAATTATTAATATTTGTATATTAATCTATATCATGTAAAATAAAACTTACATATTGTAAAATTAGCAGATACAAACTATAAAACTAACAAATGGAAACTACAAAGACATAAATACTGTAAAATTAGCAGATGCAACTTGTAAAATTAGCAGATGCAACTTATAAAACATATACAAACTTCAATACTGTAATACTGTAAACAGCAAAACTAACATATAAAACTAACATATGTTAACAGCAAAACTTTAATACTGTAAAATGAACCTCTGAAACTATCCAAATAACATATACAAACTATAAAATTTCACTAATCACAACATTAACTGTTCACAAGCACAAACAAAACTTCAATAAACAAGATTAATTGTTCACAACCATCAACACAAAAATGACGTCTGTCACTTCATAACCCTCTGGTGCACGTTATTCGGATGGGTGAGAAGTTTCATTGCTAGAACCACACGTTCTTTCGAGATATCATCCTGCAAAATAAATAAACAAGGTTAAAAATTGGAGTTATGAACCATTAGCAGATGCAAACTATCAAAGCAACATATGTGAACTATAAGACTTCAATACTGTAAAATTAGCAATTGCAACCTATAAAATTTTAAATCGGTACAACACTGCATATATCCTTTAAACTAAAATTGTTATATGTATCCTGCAAAATTGTTGATGTATCATGTGAAATTGTCATATGTATCATGTAAAATTACACATAAGCTGTAAACTAAAGTGAATACTATAACCAAACTGAATCATAGTAAAAACTGTTTAATACATAATTTACATATGCTAATTTTACAGTATTAAAACTTATTTTACATGATATAGATCATATATAAATAATAATTGTTATATGTATCATGTAAAATTGTTATATGTATCTTGTAAAATTGTAATATGTATTCTGTAAAATTGTTATATGTATCTTGTAAAATTGCACATTTCCTGTAAACTAAAGTGAATACTAAACCCAAGTGAATCATAGTAAAAACTGTCTAATACATAATCTTTACACCTGACTAATACATCATGTAATAAACTATATCAATATTGTAAACTTACTAGATAAATACAATGTCTAATGTTGTTTATGAGTATAACTGTTAAACAGATCCTGTAACTATGATTAACCAAAGTGAATACTGTAAACTGTTGCACATATCCTGTAAAATTGTTATATGTATCCTATAAATTGTATCATGTTATAAACTTATATAACCATACTGTAAATTGTTACATGAATCTTGTGAAATCAATGTATCCATACTGTAAATTGTTACATATATCCTACATAATTTACATGACCTATAAAATTATTGCATTAATCTTGTGAAATAATGCATATATATATATAAAACTGTTAAAGTTAATAAAATTTCATTCCATTTGGTCTCTATTTGTATGCCATTAAGATTCTAATTTCAGTATTTTGTACTAGGAATTACAAATCTACTAATCATAAGACAAATAAATTAACAACTAATTATATCAATAAGTTTCAACACTCATTATCCATCAAGGATAATTCGATCCCCTTCCTTTCATAAAATATGTAATTCCGTACTCACAAATGCAATCTACTTTTTAGAATTCCAACACATTAAGAGCCTGTTCGGTGCCCCATAGGGAATAGGTATAGGTGTGGGTTTAAAAAAAATTTGAACTGAAAATTACTGTTTACGTGGGGAAAAAAATTTCACTCTTGAGTGAATTTTTTTTCCCACAGCAACAGTGGGGCGCCCGAACAGGCCCTAAAGGTCTTAGAAAACCATGCCTTATAATGCACCAGATCTGTTGAATTACACGCAACTGATCATAGTCCAAGGGTTCCAGACACCAATGGATCCGTCGCCAAGCCCGCCAGCAAGCAAGCCCAGCGAGAACTCTTCAGACGAAGCTGGTTTAGACCACGACAACCGATTGAACCAATCCGGACTGGGAACTGACACTGCAAGAGGAAGATCAGGCGCGTCGGATTGAAAATCTAGCTTAAATATCTCGAGATTCGCGGAGGAGCTGAAGGACAGATCCACCGCGCTGGACATAGTCCCAGCGGCGAGGTACGACGCGTCAGTAGCGTTACACTACCGCTGTCTTTTTCGTCGTCCAAGTGGTCCAGTACTTCGTCGCCGTCGCTGCCGTCGACAGGTAACATTTTACTTCGCCGTGGTTCACGCATCGCTGCCGTCGCGCGTCACCGTCGCAACAGTTAATGGAGCGATCACTAATGAAGAGATCGTTAAAAGAGATGTGAAAAGATATTGGGAGAATAGGAGATCTGAAATTGAATTTAAAAAACGAAAAGAACGGAGGAGAGAAAAGAAAGATAAGAAGAGAGATCCAATCAAAGTGGGGACCAACTCAACAGGTAAAATTAGTCTAAAACTAGTTAGAAGTTGTTTGGATAAAATTCGGGTACAAAGTCTTGGGTATAGAAACCTTTTCTCTTTTTACTAAAACTTAGCTAGTTTCTATTAGTTATAATTTTTAACGTATGTTTGGTATTTTACGAAAATCACATGAGTGAGCATTATCATTTGAGGTAACAAAATATTTCTTTTAGATCCGGACCTTCCAATCAGAATCTGAGTCAATCTTGCGATGAAATGCACGGAACCCTTTAACATTCGTGTAAATTCTGATCGGACGTTTCAGATATAAACAGAAATGTAATGTTATCTTAGGTGATATGAATTCCACAAGAAAGTGAATATTGCAGAAGAAAAACAGAAGTGTGGGATGTTATGAGTCTTGTTATGGTGCTTTGCTTGTAATTTTTCTTATGATATTCTTATAATTATTATATACTACAATTTGAAATATTAATTCAATAAAGATTTAAATATGGAAATTTTATAAATTAATTTTTTTCGAAAAATCAAACAAAATTGGCTCTCACCAAATTTCTTAACAAAATGCTCTTATGGGCCCCATATTCTCTTTCCTTCAGAACCGGATCACTTGTCCCCCCATGGGCAGGAGATTCGGTTCCCTTTCCTTCTCCTCCCTCTCATTTTTTTTTTATTTTTAAATGTTGGCAGGGATGCTTCTCCTCCCTCTCTATCTCTAGGTTACTCTCCCTCCATCTCATTCTCTCTCTCCAAATTAATTATGTCTTTGACTAATAATAAAATTAGTTGAATCATAATGTCACATGTTAGTTCTAATTTTATTAATGAAGCAGCTTAAAAAAGTTAACCAGATTAGTTCCACTTTTAATCTACGCCATTATTGTATCTTGCTTAAGATTAATCAAATTAGTTCTAATTTTTATGTTATCTTATAAAATAAATATACACTTTTTAAGTATTAGTTGATGATGTATCAATAACCATTAATTTTAATTCTTTAAAACTGTAAGATTAATTAAAAACTGAAGCGAGACCCTTACTTCAGATTAATCAGATTATTAGTTCTAAAACATATATCAAATTTCATAATTTTATATACACATGATATGATATGTACATTAAATAAATCAATTCTATAATATTGAATTGCTAAATTTAAAGTTTGAACTACATTTACAGAATTATTGAAATAAAATATTGTCTCGTCTCTCTTATTAAATTATTGTATTCCTTACGTTATGTCAATAAATAAATTCAATCCATACCACATCCACATTGTCTACAACAGAACAGACTCCGCTGCTTTTCAGAGAGAAAAAGAGGGTCTTGCTTTTCCTATCTCAACCATTCAAAATTGTTGAGATCTGTGCATGAAAAAAAAAATTCTTTTATCGAGATACGTGAATAATTTTTTTTGAATAGTTCAGATGAAAAAAGCAGCTTTTCTTTAAAAAAAGCAGCAGAGTCTTATCCGTCTACAACAATGTCTCGTAATAATTGAGCAATGATACTTGCCATTTATACAATCATCACAAATAAAATAACTTATCATCACGAGTTTCGATGACAAAAAAATATCACTCATTGATATGTATAAAAGCTTGACTAATTATCAGTAATAACTAAAATTACAAATTAATAGAACAATGATCAAACAAATAATAACATAAATGAAAATATTAATAAGAACTTACAAATAATAATATTCATGCAATAATATTATAATGCAACACAACTTATTCTTTTTAACTATCGATTAAGACTTCGTTCATTAAACAACACTATAAATATAATAAGAATTAAACAAAATATTTTAAGAACAAAAATAAGATAAACAAATTCAACTATACACAGTTATGTTCTAGCTTCTATGATTCGACTAATTTTATTATTAGTCGAAGACATGATTAATATGGAGAGATAGAGAGGGAGGAGAAGAAAAGGGAATATTGGAACCACAAGAGTATTTTGTCAAAAAAAATTTAATAAGAGAGTATTTTGTTTGATTTATTTCGGAAAGAAGATTAATTTGTAAAACTTCCCGATTAAATATACCCACTACAATTAATAATACATTAAATACTCAATATTTAAATAGTACAAAGTTGTTGTAACAGTTCAAGCTTTTGAAATATTGCTTTGAAGTTTAATATAGAAATAAACAGTCATTAAATTTGTTGGTAGTAAAAACAATCTTTAATTGATGGCCAAATTTATATGAGATGACTATATAAATTTTGTTACATTACTAAAGGGTCTGCTTCACAATCGCATGTGTAGAGGAAAAGAAAAAAATGTGCAGACAGTTCACCTTCTTCATGCAGTCTAATGATATCCGTATAGTTAAGGGCATGTTCGGCTTTCAAATGGAATTGGGAATAGGTTCGGGAATTGGACTAATTTGAACTTTCAAGTACTGTGCGGCGTGGGAAAAAAAAAATTCAGTTGAATTTTTTTTTCCCACGCGCACAGTAACTGTGCCGAACAGGTCCTAAATAGGATATTTTTTTTTAAAAGAAATTAAATAGGAGATTAAATCAGGCAATTGAACAAGGAATACGGAGCGGTCGTTAATGAACATCAAATCAAATTCAGTCTGATATTCAATCGAAACTGTTCAGTTCGTACAAAGATTCATGATAATAGCTTTAAAATTAGACGCGTTTGGTACCCACAAATTGTAATTTATATCAAACAAATTTGATTTGAACCTATGAGACCTTCAATGGAACAATGGCTTGGTCTACAGGTAATATTCCTTAAAGATTTTTAAAATATCGGAATTGTATAGATACAACATACAACTAGAGCTGTTACTTGGCAGTACGTTGGCAAGTTGAGAGGGACAGTTAAAATCAATCAGATTGTTCCATGCTCCAATTACAGCCACATCGTGCATTGCGTACCGGGAAATGGTGCCAATATAAAATCCAAAAAAGATGCTTCGAATTCTTTCTACACGGTTGAAAAATGTAGCTGTTCATGTGTCGAATCAAAAGCATCAATTTGTTGGTCTTGATGGGGTCCATTAGTCAATGACTACCTGTGTGTGAGTTGCAGAGGATCTCTATTTCTTCACTGTTTCCAATGTTCTATATTTCTTTGTTTGATTGAATGAACAGTGAATAGTGATGCTCTACTATTTGACTTCACATTGATAGCAACTATCTACTGTGGATAAGAGCTAGGCTGGACCGGTAATGAAAGCAGATTAGGGCTGCAAACGAACCGAACCGAACCGAATCGAACTTATCTCCAGTTTGAATTTGGTTTGAATTAATTTCGAACGAACTCAATTTCGAATCGAACTTTTTACGAACTCAATTTCGAACTTTTACGAACTTTGTTACGACTTACGAGTTATGACTTATGACTGGATCATAGTTCGAAATTACAGCACTTCAATAAAAACTCAAGCATTCTGAATTCTAATTACACAGTACACCAAAGTTTATATCACAGTTCATTACAAATATCAAAATTTATATCAAACACCAAAGTTTAGTACAATCACTCAAAGTTCAGTACAATCACAGAATCTAAAGTTTTCCAAATAGCCAACATGAGCAATATCACCAAAGTTTTCAGATATCCAAAGTATTCAAAGTACAATTTAAATATCAATAGAAGTACAGAACAATCACCAAAGTTCATTATCAACGGAAATTAACGGTTCACGTTTGAGTTAATTTCGAACTATGTTTGATTTGCGAACCTATTTCGAACAAACTAGGTCCAGTTTGAATTTGGTTTGAATTAATTTCGAACTAAATTTGGTTTTTGAATTAGTTTCGAACGAACTCAATTTCGAATCGAATTTATTACAAATTTTTTCGAATCAAACTCGAATCGAATTACGAACTACGAATTTTTTGTGCAGCCCTAAAGCAGATAGATTATTTTTTTTGTTGTTTCTCAGTGAAAAAAATATTAGCGACTTAGCCGGCCCGCGGCAGGCTTTTCTTGATAACAACAATTAGGGGTTTCAACTAGTTAGGAAGCCCTACCAAAAAAGGAGTATTTCCCGTCTATCTCAGTGCCCCATGCTCGTCTTTTTCCCTGGCAGTCATTGGAAGACAATTTTCATAAACCTCTCCGCGCTTATCTTGCTTCTGAAGCCCTTTAAAAAGAAATTTCAATATCAGATTTGCTCTTCATTGGATGATACCAACTGTGAAGTTTCTTTCATGGGAAATTATTTATAGGGGTCAGGTTTTTCTCAAAAATCGAAAACTTGAAACGAGTTCGATTGGACCACTTGATGATATAAATTTTTTTTTTTTTAAACTGGATTCAGATCCAGACATCCAGTGCGGTGCCGTGTAGAATGAATTCGCATCCTCTGAGATATCTCATTTTTGCGTGTTTTTAGAAAATCTCAATCGTTCAAATTCGTTCTGCGAATCTCGAGGTTCAAATAATATTGGCCCTCTGCACTATTTTCGAATAAACACCGGACATTGTTGGTCACAGAAAATAGGGGTGATTAATGAGCGAGCATGAGCGAGTTGGGGTATGCTTATGCTCGGCTCATTAGCTTAATGAGAGAGTTGTTAATGAGGGAGTTAGAGCGAGTTGTTAATTAGTATGTTGATAATGAGCGAGTTGCCGAGTTGTTTAAAATACATCATTCAAAAACTAATTTTTATTTATAGAAGTTAATAAATTGTCATAATCAACATAATTAAACAGTACATAATTTAACAAAAAATTGTACATAAGCAAATTTAACAAAATCAAATAACTATCTTTTTGTTGTTCTCACGGCCCTACATGTCACATACTCAAAGCTATCTCATTGTCACATACCAACAAATTTGCATTATCAAAACAATAATAAAAATGTAGAATTTAGAAATATACAAATTCAGACTTGTACAAATCCAGAACGGTGTATTAATGATCAAATTTTTTGTGATCAAATTTTGAGTTATATTTTGAGACTAGTGTATTGATGAGTATGGCCCGAAACCAAAGAAAATTCAGAAATAGTGCTTTGAATGAGAATTGTAATTCTGCTTGTTTTAGGAAAATTTACAAATTCTAAATATTATTTTTTTGAATATACTAACAGCTATTAGAGAAGTGGATTAGATGTCGCAGGATTTATGTAACTCAGTTTTTAATGAGCGAGTTATGAGCGAATTGAGGTATGCTCAGGTTCGGCTCATTAAGTTAATGAGCAAGTTATAGCGAGTTGATAATAAGCGAGTTATATTTTGAGACTAGTGTATTGATGAGTATGGCCCGAAATCAAAGAAAATTCAGGAATAATGCTTTGAATGAGAATTGTAATTCTGCTTGTTTTAGGAAAATTTACAAATTCTTAATATTATTTTTTTGGATATACTAACAGCTATTAGAGAAGTGGATTAGATGTCACAGGATTTATGTAACTCAGTTTTTAATGAGCGAGTTATGAGCGAATTGAGGTATGCTCATGTTCGGCTCATTAAGTTAATGAGCGAGTTGTTAATGAGCGAGTTATAGCGAGTTGATAATAAGCGAGTTGTTAATGAGCATTTAGCGAGCGAGTTGTTAATGAGTATTTAGCGAGCGAGTTATGAGCGAGTTACGAGTTATGAGCAATTTATTCACCCCTAATGCAAAACATGAGATATCTTAGAGGATACGCACTCGTGTAGAATTAGATCTACGTCTGTTTTAATTTGACAGGAATTTCAAAACGGACTCTGACAATTAGATAGGTACCAAAATTATTTGTATTCTACGCACTAGGTTACTGCTGAGAATACTCACCTAAGCAGACTGATGCATGCTGCATGAAGTAAAATAAGCTCTGTTAATATTTTTATCCTCCGTCAATGACTGTGTATGTATTCTGACATGTGTAAAGGCCGTTTGAAAATTATCAAATAAATAGAAATAACAACAGGGGACTCGGAGTCTGCATAGTCGGTATTAGGGCAATACAGTGCCAATTTAAGAATTTAACGAGGTTTTCATTTTTAAGATAGAAAAATCTTCTTGATCTGCAAGTACATGTTCATATCACAGTACAAATAAAATGGTGGTGGAAGTTTAAGATAGAAAAATCTACTAATAAAATAGTGGTGAAAGTTTCATGACACTAACTATCACAGTACTTGAAAAAACATCATTTTAGCTAAATATTATTCTAACGCATGTCGCATTCCCTATTCTGCTTTCTGGTCAGCTATTACAGCACTTGACCCTTTAGGTCGAGTTAGTACATCCTATACTCCAGGGGTCCAGACCTCTGTACCGTTCTGGACAGATATCTGGTACCAACCATGTTCCATTGCTTCTCGATTCCCTCACCACTTTGAGATATGCTCTACCCCTGACATTTCTTTACATGAAGTTATTCACTCACAAGGGCAACTTATTAGATTTCGTAGAAATTTTACCGAGATACTTTATAGAGAATGGTTAGACTTTTTACTTATAATTAGTCAAACCTCTTTTACTCATGCTCACGATCAACTGAGTTGGAGATGGGAACAATCTGGAAAATTTATAGTTCGGTCCCTTTATAAAATGCTTAATTATAGAGGAAAGCTTCATAATCAGCCTTTACTGGACACTCCCTATACCTTTGAAAATACGAATTTTTATGTGGCTTACCCAAAAAAAGAAAATTCTTACTAAGGATAAATTGACTAAGCGCAGATGGACATGGCCCACTACTTGCCAATTCTGTGATCAACTTGAGACTATGGACCATTTATTTGTTCGTTGCTCACTCGCCAAGCAAGTCTGGTTTTGGTTGGGCGCATGCCAACACCTCAGCCCTACTTGGAATAAGCTTTTTGACATTCTTCATTTTGCAAATCAATTACCAACTCATTCTAAAATTGACTTTTTATTAATTGTTAGTGCGGTTTGTTGGACTTTGTGGAAACACCGAAATAATCTCTGTTTTAATATTACTGCCATTAAAATCCCAAGACAACTCATATTTCTCATTCTCTCTTTGATTCACTATTGGACAGGTCACGTGATGCCAAGATACAAGCTGAAACTGCACTTTGGCTCCCGGTGGATACGGATGCGATCCCCATCAGCATATGGAGCTCGAATGATGACGATCTGATGTTGGAGGAAGAGGGTCAGATTGTGACTTATGACAGGAACAACATTTTGGCCGATGCTTGATCAGTAGCATTCTCTGTTTTTTGTTTTACAAAGATTTAGTTATACTTTTCTTAACCCCTGTGTGTGGCTTTATTTCAGTTTTGCTATGGGTTCTTTTATATTACTGGTTAGAGATGCTTCATATAGCACTTGGAGTTATAGAGCTCGGATTAACATACTGTGAGATATTCTTGAATGTTGGTTCTGTAACTTAACAATTTTCAGTAATGAAAATGGGCTTATGCCTTTTTACTCAAAAAAAAAAGTACATGTTCATATAGAGATCATGTTGAATGGTTTGAATCGACCGTTAGGATTTTGAAAATGAAAATATTGATCCGTATTACGGACCAACCCGTGATATGCATAGTACCATACACTCGCTCAAAAAAAATATAAAACTTATTTTTACTCACAAAAATGAGACGGATAAGTTAAAAAACTCAACTAGACACATCTACATCTAAAATACCCAACTAAACATATATACATCTATAATACAGAAACAATTCTATGTTCAAAATTTTCAAGATTAAAGTACTTTGCAAGCATTGCAATACTAGATTCATTACAAACGTTCTGATTTGATTTTTTTTACCAGCTCACAATTCAACACGCTTCAAAAGAATAAAAAAATTCTACATTTTTTCTTGAACTACCAATAACTATCTGTAAACATCATAATTTATGTTTTCTTTAGATTGAATAAAAAAATGATCTAAAAACTGCAACTGAACCGTCAAAATTGTGATCTTGATTCCGGCAAACCTTGGTGCTGTGCATGAGTTTCCTAAGTTTCAATTCAATTTGAGCTAAATTTGAAGCTTTGCATATAGTGGGAGTGTGGGACCCACATGACCATCATGCGCAACACTAAGGTGCGCACATGGTAACATAATGAATTTTGCAGAAATCAATAATAAGATCAGAATTTTGAAATATTGAGGTGGTAACTAAAAAAAATTTAGGCCGTTTTAATGACTAAGTTTTCATATGAAATGAGAATTTACAAGACATGTTGTGATTGTGACAGTGGGGACGGAGATATTGGATGATTTCGTCAGCGTGAGTATTTAAAAGCGCTTTCATTAAATGAAATGATGATATCTTCATAATTTTTAAAACGCTTCTTATCACTGAGAGCAAAGGGTGAAAGTGACAGTGTGTACTTTGAAATTGAAAACTAAAGCAGATGTGGATACTCTAATTGATGCAAACTGGGAATCCCTCGTGATCACGCAAAAAACAAATCAAGTTTTTTTTCATATAACAAACTATGTTGGATCTGGCTTTTTTAATCGTGTAAATTCCAATTACGTCCTCTTTAGGTGAGGAGCGAAAATAATTTGTTGAAAAAAATAAGTTAATGTGCATTTTATATTCAGAAAAACCCGTCGGATTAAAATGAACAAATGTTGCAATTTTGGGCTAATATGGACTCAGTAAAGGTCAGATAGAACAAACTAAAGCCTATAATTAATCAAGAATTATATTTGGGCCCAATGAAAAATATAAATTTTGCCCATACACCTAACAACCCTTCGTAGACCCAAAATAAAGTGCCAAGTCCCAAAATGGCTCAAAATTGTCCAAGACTTGATATGGCTTTTAAGTGGACAATGGGGGCAGTAGATCAAATTTGGGAGTCTGGCTAGTATGACATCGGTGTTATATAACACCAACTACAAAATTAATGAGATAGACTTCAAACGACTAATTTGAACAATTCAAACCGATTTACTTTATGAGTGATGTGTTTATATGCAAAAAATTTATATTTTCTAGTTATTTTAGTATCAAATCAAGTGGTCAAAAATATTGAAAAATGAAGGCATTAGAATTAACTTAAAAACTCACACATTTGACTGCTTAACTTGATACTAAATAAATTTGAAAAATTATAAATTTTGCATGTAAACACACAACTAATGAAATAGATCGGTTTGAACGGTTTGGATTCACCGTTTGAAGTTGATTCAATAGGTTTTAGAGTTGATGTTATATAGGCTGAAATGACACTAATGTCCTACTAGCCAGACTCCAAATTTGGTCCGATGTCTGATTAAAGCTGTTCGATTCACATTAATATTTGAGTTGACAACTTTAAAATTTGTGTGGATCAAGTGCGCTGATATCATAACGTGAATTATACGCCCATTATACTGACATCGCTCCACCTTGTTTGGATAGAGATTAATGGAAGGAAGATAATGGAACAAAATGGAAATAGATATCAAATCGTGTTTGGTTGGCACAATTATGGCGGAGGTGAGGGATACATGAGGGTATATTAGTCAATAGAATATATTTTCCTCTCGATTTGGATGTAACAGATGAAAAAATGAAAAAAAAGTTAAATATACTAAAAACATTTGATTAACCTTCTATAATTTTAATTAACCAAACATGAAATAAGATGAGAAAGAAAATTAAATTTATTTTCCCTCGTTAATCATTCAAACAAGAAGATTAAATAAGTTATTTTCTTTTCTCTTCTATAATATTTCTTTTTATTCTTCACCTCCCCTCCCTTCATCTACTCTCCATCCAAACAAGATGAAATTACAGCTAAAATTTGACATTTAAATAAGTTAGACTCCGTCCAACTTCACATTTCACCGAAATTACAGCTGAAATTTGACACTCGTTGCTCTTTTTATGTCATATTATCATAATGTATAATTATTATAGTTCAGGTAGCAACTTTACTTTTTCTCTAAGTTTTAAGGGCTAATTTGTTTTTTGTTTTTTGTTTTTTTTGGAAAATTCAAGAACCAATTTAGTTCAAATGAAAGCTCGGGAAGGGAATTAGTATTTTTTTTTAAAAAGAAAGTTTAGTGACTAAAGTCTGAATTTTTTCTTCTCAATTCAATTAAAATAAACTAAAAAAGTAAATAAGTTTTACAGACAGTATATTTGTCAATTTATATAATTTGAGTATCATCATTTAATTTTTATTTATTAATGAGTTCGTATCGTCTGATGAACGGCAAACAAAATGCATTAATTTAAATCATACAATTCTGACCCCGAATAAAATTGTCCCAATTCCGATCCAAACCCCTCGAGCTCTTGAAAATTGAAGTCCTGAAGCTATAAATCCAAAAGAGATCCAAGCTTGACAAAATAATAGAATTTTTTTTTTTTTTTTTCCGATGGGTACTAAAGGGGGAAATTTCATGCATACCACTAAAAATTTATGAAATTAAGTATTTCCCATTCTAAATTTTATAAATACGTATTTACCATTTTAAATTCTAATAACTCACATATTTTCTCAATTAACTAAAAAAACTAAGATTAATTATATTTAATCTTACATAAAATATAATTAAGCACCTATCCCTTCCCCTTCCTCCTCCGTCAAATTTTTGACATTAAAGTATATAAAATTTTAACATAAAATTATTGATATTCTATCTGTTTTCATATGCACTGTATGAACAAACAAACCTTTGATTGTTAGTTTGCTACATCAAATATTGGAATAAACAGTTTGACAATACCAGAACACAGTGATGAACGGTGATAAACATGGTAGCAGATATACAGGAACTACACAACACAATGACTGAGTTGCAACAGGTGTTTACAGACATGACTGTGCTAGTGTAGATGCAAGGGGAACAGCTCGACGGCATTGAGAACCTGGTCGGCAGTGCAAATGGCTCGTCGAGGCTCGACACGAAAGTTACAGAAGTGACAGTAGTGCTTTGCGCTCCTCCTGCTCCTTATCATTGTTCTTGCAATTGTGCTGCCCATTCTACTGAAGAACTAGAAGAGCGGGGAGCGGAGGGTGATCTTGAGTTGAGTACTCTATTTAGCTTTTGTTGTTTTTTTTAGTGTTTTCTTGTTCTTTTTATCTTGCTATGATTTTGGTTTGTTGTTTGGTTTGTGCAACTAAATTCCATCTTAGTCTATCATTAGACAGTTCAATGTACAATATTAGAAGTTTGCACGAAGCATAAACACAATAATGGTACAATCAGACAAGTGCTGACAAGAGGAAGGGAAAGAACTTAATTATATTTTATATAAGATTGAACACAATTAATCTCAAATTTTAGTTAATTTGATAAATATGTGAGTGTTAAATTTAGGATAGTAAATGCATAATTATAGAATTTAGAAATTTCTTTTTGTAATTTCATAATTTTTTAGTGGTATATATAAAATTCCCCTTAAAAAATCTAAGAACTTCAAATATTTCAATCCGTTCAGTTGGGAAATGAAAACCACATTTTCTTTGTGTATTAATTATTTGAGGATTATTTTTCAAACCACATTCTCTTTATGTATCAATTATTTGAGGATTACGTGATAATACATCGCTAGAAGAGTATTATCACCAATTATTTACAATTTAAGAACTAACATTAGTCTAGTAACAAAGAACAACATTTTCTGTGTAAAAAATCGTGGTTCTAACCTCCATCTTTATTTTAAAAAAAGTATTATTTACATCTCCTTCATTAAAAACTAGTGTTCTAAATAGCGGCGCTATGCGCTAATTGAGCTACAGCCGTTATAGCGGTAATAGCGGTCCGCTATAGCACATAGCGTGTAGCGCAAATAGCGCGATATATGCATAATGGTTTTTTTTAGGCAATTTATATGGGCTTTAAATAAAGATCCAAACAAGTTAAATAAAAGTTCAAGCCGAAATCAATTAAAATTAGCTTTGTTGCTACAGATCTTTTAATTTGCTCAAACCGAGAAGAAAACCCTTGTCTAGGTTATTTTGAAATTTGAATAGAAAAAAAATAGATTATGTCATGAATCATGATGCTTAAGATATTTGAATAGAAAAAGATCGATAGTTTATGATATTACTATGGATATTTTGAATCGCAATTTGGACTTTGTACTGGTTCAATATGAATATTATAATTTCTTAATTAATTAATTTGATGTTATTTATTGTTTTATGAGACTTTAGATAATGTTGATATTTAGTACAAATATATAATATAATTTTTGTAAAAAAAAAAAAAACGCTATGTAGCATAGCTTCCGCTATAGCTACGCTATTCACTATAGCTTTTTTTGTAGCCTTCCCGCTATGACGCTATAAACGCTATTTAAAACATTGTTAAAAACTTAATGACGTTATTACCTTGAATTATGATTGTTATTAGCGGATCCCAACAAAATTAAATATTCTGGGGCTGGACATCCGACATATTATTTTCTTCGAAGATTGTTTATATCAAGTTCTTAGTGAGCTTAACTTTAAAACTTATTGGACTAATTTCAAACGATGAATTCAAATCGTTGAAACCAATATACTTTATAAGTGGTGTTTTTACATGTCAAATTTATAAATTTTTGAATTAATTTAGTATAAAGTCAAGCAGTCAAAAATTGATAAAAAATGAACGCATCAAAATTAATTTATAAAGCTTTTTTTTTTACCTCTTGACTTTATACTAACTTAAATCGAATATTTATAAATTTAATATGTAAACACATAACCCATAAAGCAGATTGGTTTCAACGATTTGAATTTGTCGTTAAAAATAAATTTAACAGGTTTGAAGTTAACACCCTAGTGCTATTATCAAATTATAGTAGAACTAAAGTGTTCTGAAGCTCACCAAGTTCTTTGTGTAAGCTTAACTTCAAAATCTATCATATTAACTTTAAATAACAAATTCAAATTATTGAAACCGATCTATAAGTTGACAATCATGTCTTCTCGACACTCCTCCATCACAATTTTCATTTGTGGCTTTATTTGTATCAATCCGTGTATAGCGTGAATCGAATGATTAAAAAGAAATCCCAGAAATGTTCGTTTTTTGTTTTATAGGGTTTGTTTAGGGACAACATTGGCAGGGGACTGGTGGTGCCACCGGTACTGGTAACATATAAAATGAGGCTATTATCTAATCTGGAAAGGGAAAATTGCCAAGGCTGGAGGAGACAATTTTTTTTTTGATCTTCCAAAAACATCGATCATGAAAACAATTGGGAATTTTTTTTTTGGCTCCAAAAGGTTTCCACAGTTTAACTCATAGAGTGAAACTACGGTACTTTGCGAAGCACGGATCGTTTCGTGCTATGAATCCAAATCTCCATTTACAAAGTTCAAACAATCAATCCGAACCGTTCAACATGATGTGCATATAACCAAATTTTCACATTTTTTAGAATTTTTTATTATTTTTTTAAATAGGTAGAAAATCTCTACTTTCAGATGGTTCAAAATCTTTAGATCATGTGACTTTTTACATATTTAAAAAGATAGTAAAAAATTATTAAAAAATATAAATTTGGTCTCTAAGTACATTTTTTTTATAGAATGATCATGTTGAATAGTTTGGATCGATTGTTTAAACTTTGTAAACGGAGATATTGATCCATAACATGAATTGTTCCGCGCTTTGCAATGTATCATAGCCTCTCTCTAATTCACAAGTACATTTAAATTTGTCATGCTTATTTTTCTACTCAGTTTCAAAGAACAGAGATATGATAAGACAATAAATCAACGAATACATTTGAAATTTTTTTAAGAATTATTTTCACACTCATACAAGGAAGGTCAGAACATTTATTTAAATAATAGTCCAACTCAACTATGAATTATCATATGATTTTACACGTTTGTAAATATTTGGAACAAGGTCATTTAGAAAAAGAACACGAAGTATTAATAGCGGTCATTCACCGATAATCTTGGAGAGGTGCAGAAGGATCGTGCAGAGAACCAGTATGAGAATTGCAAGCCACAAGTTGTTTGACGCTATCACCGTGAACAAACCGGTATCAAACACAACTGCAGTAGATTCGTATGCACACCACATGAGCGCCCTCATTGTTGTCCTATAATTCAGTAGGAAATTCAAGTCCTCTCACGTCGCCGAAATGCAGAAAAATACAACAGCAAGGGAAGAACACATTGCTATTTTGTCAGAGATGATGAACACCTGGAAAGCTGCTTTCCTTACAAAAATGGGTAGTATGATATTAGCGAGATCGGTGTTGAATTCTCCTAGCAAGATAAAAGCAGCAGCAAAAGTGATAGTAGCAAGGAGGGCAGCAACTAGAGAGGTGTTTGTAGTGTACTTTTATGTAAGTGACTCAATCTTCCGAATTGCTTGATCCTTGATCCTCCTTTTTGCATGGTCAGTTACGAAGTATTTCCCTACGAAGGAGATTACATTTGCCAACAATGTCAATGACTCATCCTGTAATAGCACAAAAAAAATGTAATTAAAATATGCATTAATCGATCTTTCTTGACCTTGTGTAACACTAAGCTATATCATGAATATTAATTAACTGACCCATTTCAAAGTCTTCAATAAAATATTTTCCCTCTTATGATTTGATAATTAAAATATTTTTTTGTAACCTTTTTAACATTTAAGTCCAAGTTAATTTTATTTACTTTTCATGCTTTTCGTTTGATTACTCATAGTTTTCTCCAACATTTTACATTCACTGGTTTTCTCTTTATTTTAGAATTAGATATGGATTACAAAATTAAAATGTTATATTTAAATACAAATCTAAAGAGATTCAAATTGTATGCTTGTTCATTCTAATCTCATGCCTCACATGTTTTTCATCTTTATAATTGACAAGTCAATTTTGCATCTTTTCTTAATTGTCAAATATCAATAACATAACAAATACCTCTTTTAAGATGTTGTTTTGATATCTGATTGTTATAATATGTTGCTTTGATATCTGGTTGCGACTAAAGTACCTACTACAATATACATCGTTATGTTACACACATATTTTACATTTTTAGTTGTTGCAATACCAACTATGCATTTTTAGTTGTTGCCATACCTGCTGCTGATCACAAAGAAAACAAAATCAAGTTATATAACAAATTATTGTGTGAATTCCAAGAGAGCGAAAATAATTTGTTAAAAAATAAGTTAGTGGGCATTTTATATTGAGAAAAGCACGTCGGAATAATAGCCGATATTTTTATTAATACCCCAAAAAAAAAAACAAATTATCAAATCTGCTCCCACTCCAACTTTATTTTTATTTCTACCCTAACCGCCCGTCAGCTGGGCGGTCCAGTTTCCTTAGCAGACCGTCCAGCAGCTGGGCGGTCCAATCTTCATACCTGACCGACCAGACGCTGGGCGGTCCACTCTTCATACCCGACCGCCCAGCTGCTGGGCGGTCCACTATTATTTTTTTATTTTTTTATAAGCGGTCCGCCCCCCACAGAACCGCCCTCTCTTCTCTCTCTTCTTCTTTGCCTCCCCGCCGCCCCAGCCAGTCCCTCTCTCTTGAAGTCTCTCTCTCCCTCTCTTCCTCTCTCTCTCTCTCTCTCCCTCTCTTCCTCTCTCTCTCTTCCTCTCTCTCTCTCCCTCTCTTCCTCTCTCTCTCTCTCTTCAAATCTGCCCTCTCTCTCTCTTCCTCTCCCTCTTCCTCTCTCTCTCTCACCCGAACCCTAATTTTCGGCCATCTCGGCGACAATCCGATTATTTTCGAGTAAGTTTCTAAATAATTTTTTTAATTTATATTTTGTATCTTGTATTGGCATTGGAACGATTGGTAGAATTGAATTGTTAATTATCTTGTGCGGGTTGTTAATTTTCCCGACACGATTGAATTGTTCAAAATTAGGGTTTCCAAAATTAGAGTTTGTAGTTTAGGGGTTTAGGGTTGACAAAACTGAAGTTTATAAATTAGGGTTGAATTGTTAATTATCGTGTGCGGGTTGTTGATTTTCCCGTCGCGATTTAATTGTTAAATTATGGTTGAATTGTTTAGGGTTGAATTCTTAAATTAGGGTTTATGATTGAATTGTTTAAATTAGGGTTGAATTGTTAAATTAGGGTTTAGAGTTGAATTGTTTAAATTAGGTTGAGTTGTTAAATTAGGGTCTAGTGTTGAATTGTTAATTTTGGGTTTAGGGGTTAAATTAGGGTTTAGGGTTGAATTGTTAGATTAGGGTTGAATTGTTAAATTAGGGTTTAGGGTTGAATTGTTTAAATTAGGTTGAATTGTTAAATTAGGGTTGAATTGTTAAATTATGGTCTAGGGTTGAATTGTTAGATTATGGTTGAATTGTTAAATTAGGGTTTAGGGTTGAATTGTTTAAATTATGTTGAATTGTTAAATTAGAGTTGAATTGTTAAATTAGAATTTAGGGTTGAATTGTTAATTTAGGATTTAGGGATTAAATTAGGGTTTAGGGTTGAATTGTTAAATTAGGGTTTAGGGTTGAATTGTTTAAATTATGTTGAATTGTTAAATTAGGGTTTAGGGTTGACATAATTGGAGTTTATAAGTTAGGGTTTATAAATCAGGATTTAGAAGATAGAATCTTCTGTTTATTGAAATGTAGTATGGTCAGAACTAGACGGGGACGTGCATGGGATGCCCCTCTGGACACGGGGGAGAGTTCACATGATGCAGAGGCATCCGGTGCAGAGGCATCCAGTGCAGAGGCATCCGGTGCAGATGCTCCCTTTGGAGATTATCCCCTTTACCATCCTAACACATTTAGTCCTCTTCTGTGGACCCCACATGTCAGGCACCGTGTCTCACTAGCATCTATAGAGGTACGTTGGATTTGTATTCCTAATTTAAATAGCATTATTTAATATTACAGATAATTAGACGTTTATATTGAAATCATTGTAAAATGCAGGACACGACGATGATGACAGTAAGGCATCGCACCCCCGAGATACCATACGTCCGTCACCCGTTGATGGAGCAGTGCATCCTTCATCTCGGGTTGTATCAGTTGGCCACCATGCCTCACTGTGATATTGACCAGGCCCTCGTTTGCGGTCTGGTGGAGAGATGGCGACCGGAGACGCACACATTTCACCTTCCGGTTGGGGAGATGACAGTCACACTAGGTGACGTCAGCTCCTTATGGGGTTTACGGATAGATGGCGACCCCATCGGTGGTGTCTCAGACCATCCAGACCTGATGGACATGATACCGGATCTACTGGGGGCCCATCCGAAGGACTTGCAGAAGAAGAAGAAGAAGAAGAAAGGAGAGGATGAGGAGGAGTGCCGGTATTCCAAATACTGCATTAGTCTTGCGGCGCTCCGCAGTTACTTCCACCGGTGTAGGATCACCCCCGATACACGTGACGAGCAGACCGTTCTGAGGTAATCACAAACAGTTGCAAATTAAAATATGTTATGGATTCACCAAAAATTGTAGTTATTTATGTCTCTAATTTATATTGCAGGTACGTGAGGGCGTTTGTCATGGATTTATGTGGCAGCGTCATGTTTGTCGATTCCAGCGGTGACGCTGTTCCGATTATGTTTCGAGGTGGAACTGGGGTGGAGCCGTGCTCGCCCACTTATACCGGGGCTCGTGTCATGCTTGTCTGGTAAGTTTGTACAAATATTTTAATTTTTTTTTACAAATATTAGGGTTCCATATTTACCAGAATTGCACCGTATGTCCAAAATTTAGGCGACGAACAAGCAGATTGCCGGACCGCTTCTTCTACTCCAGCAGTGGTCCTGGTCGCATATACCGGTGTGTCAGCTTGTTCCTCCAGCTCAGGCTATGTTATGGACGGGAGATGACCCCGAGAGACGTCCGGGGTACGGTGCCATATGGGCTACTCCCCACACATACGAGGACACGGGCAGGGGGAGGACCGTGGGGATTTCGTATGTCCGGGGTCAGCTCCAGATGCTTCACGAGGCGAGCATCACCTAGTACCCCTATCGTCTGTTCTACGATCGGGGCCTTCTGTGCCAGCTGACATTAGAGCAGAGATATCTCTCGTTTTATCAGGGGCCGTGCGTATGCTTCTGGATAGTTGAGTATCACTATCCTGATCGAGTGCCCCGTCAGTTTGGCTTGGATGCCTATGTCCCTGATTTTCCAGAGTTGGGCGAGCAGCAGACCACCCAGCTGCACAGGTAACTACCCACTGCCTTATTGTTCGTCTATTTTATTACTTGTTCAGCCATACACGTTACTAATTAATTTATATTGCAGCACTAAACACAACAAGCCCAAAGTCGATTGGAGCACGCATTTCTGGGAGCATTACCAGCGTGCTGCAAGGCCGGAGGATCACTTATGGACCCCGCCTCCAGCTCCAGATGCCCCTATGCCGGTCGGGCCTTGGAGATTGCGATATTTAGTCTGGTACCAGAGATGGGGCATGCCGATGGTTTATCTACAGGGAGACTATGGTGATGCTCTTCGACGGAGACTCACGGGTGACGGATCTAGGACTTACTTGCCTTTCGGCCCGATCCATGCTCGTTCGGTATGTTTTAATGAAACTGTCATGTTTAAAAAATTGTAGTTATTTATTCATCTTCTAATAATAATAATGAAAATACATTGTGTGCAGATTTTGACCGCTATTAGAGGAGTGGCACACAGCTTGGTGTGCATGGCGAGAAAAAGTTGGAGAGCGATAGGATGTCAAATGCTCCAACACAGTGCACCGATCGTGGAGGACTCTGGCTGGGACGGGCGCCTCGTTGGTATGTTGCACGATGCTGGTGAGGACATCAATTGGTGCAAGATAAAGGCCCCACCACCAGATCCGGAGCAGCCTAGAGCTCCTATCTACGCTGAGGAGATGCCGCCACCTCCTACAGGTAATAATATGTCATACAAATGATCATTATTAAGTGTCTTTCTAAAAGATCATTCTTATTAATTTATCTTCATTTCTACAGATGATGACTCGGGTTGGGCGATCCACCAATGGGTGTTGAACAACAACGCGTGGAACGCGTACTACAACGAGCATGGAGTTCCAGTGCAGCATACCGAGGTAGCAAAAGTTCATTATTTAATTAATTTACTCGTTACTTCTATGTCTTTAATTTAACATTGTTTACATACAGGATGAAGTTGCCGCCGCCGCCGTTTTCTCTTTGGATGACCTAGCTCCAGATGAGGGCGGATGGGAGCCAGCTAGCTCCCACCGACCGCAGTATATGGAGCCCAGAAAGCACGACGGCGAGGCCAGTGGGAGTGGGGCACAGACTGCAGATGGCTTTGCCTCTGCTATATTTGGCACACCGCCTCCGGCCACGTATCCTCCTACTTGGGAGGCCGATCCGTGGGTGTTGCGTACACAGGCGGGGATCCATGGCGAGCATGCATTACACGATGACATGCAGGTGGATGAGGTTCACCAGAGGCGTCCGCCTTCGCAGAGGGACCGCCATGCACCTCCTAGGTTGGAGCTCTCCGGACCTCGCCCTCGTCGTCGCCGTTAGGGTTTTTATATTTTTTTTTAGTTTGATAGGTTTCTAGTATTTTAGTTTGGATTATTATATTTCGTGTTTGGACTGTTATGTTTCATTTTTAGACTTACCATTTAGATTACTACTTTTGTTGTTTAGACTCACCATTTAGATTACTACTTTTGTTGTTTAGACTTACCATTTCGATTACCATTTAAAAACATTTAAACATTAACAAAACTTAATATAAAACTAATCAATTATATTAAAGCTAGACAATTACATAACATATAAAAATAATCGTCAATTATAAAAATATAATCGTCAACAAATAATAAATATATATCATACAATTTAATATGAAACATTCAAACAAATCATTACAACAATTTAATATAAAACATTCAAATAAATTAAAACATAAACCCTTATAAAAAAAAACAATAGCAGACCGCCCAGCGTCTGGGCGGTCAGATATGAAGATTGGACCGCCCAGCTGCTGGGCGGTCTGCTAAGGAAATTGGACCGCCCAGCTGACAGGCGGTTAGGGTAGAAATAAAAATAAATTTGGGGTGGGAGCAAATTTGATAATTTGTTTTTTTTTTGGGGTATTAACAAAAATATCGGGAATAATAGAAACAAATGTTAGCAATTTTAGGCCTAATTTAAGCCTATCAATTATCAGGAATTGTATTTGGGCCTAACTGAAAATATAATTTTTTTCCCTATACACCTCACAACCCGTTCATAGAGCCTAAATGAAGGGCCCAAACGAAGTCCAAAGTGACTCAAAATTGTCTTAGAGACTTAGACTCGATATAGCTTTTTAAGAGCATCTACATTTCTGGTACTATTAGATTAGAGTTTCTATTTTGATGTAGCAGTTTTTAATCCAATTGCAGGTATGAAGAGAGTTTCTTATTTAAAAACTATGCAGTAAAATTTCTTATTAAAAAACTGTTTATAAAGTCCATACTGACCAAATGATTAGCTCAAATGATTTCTCATTTTTAATTTGTTGCTGACGCGGCTTAATAGAAATTCTAAAATTAATTTCAAGGACGTGAGAGTTATAAACTTTAGAGACCTTAATTTCTGAAAATAGCTAACAGTTATTTAGAAACTCATTTGAGTTGTTGGGATGTAGATGCTTTAAATGACCCGGTGTTCACACAAAAGCGTATGCACAAAGTTCCAGTATAGCAAGCTATACTTTTTAACCTTGGTACACCTTTCGAGTCGGGTTGCAAGTGTACAACCCTATCGAGCAGTATATTCAGGTATCGATCCACAGGACGGTTTGAATGTTTCTAGACTCTGCTTAAATTATATAAAAACTCTAGAAGTTCTGCAAAGGTTGGTTGTTTGTTTGTTTAAAATCCTAGTTCAATAACAGTACTAAAACAAGAGTAAATAAAACTGGTTTAAATCAATAATAAAAAGGCGTTTCCAGGGTTAAGACTTTATCTAAGCTCTGCCTCGAGGTACCCGGTCCGTGTAGTGTCCTACACGGGTCGTGTCCAGTGTGCACGGGCCGTGTACTGTCGCACACGGTCCGTGTGGCCCCCGAGTGAATGCAGCAGTTACTGTTTCTTTGTATCGCTCCTTTGTGTAGGGTTCTACTGACCAAACCTAATATTCCTAAACCTCAACTGTCGTTTATTGGTTTGTTAACTTGGTTTGGAGTTGCAATATGTGCCCTCGTCGGGTTCTAGACCTCAACTGTTGTTTGTTGGTCCGAAATACTGAGTTGCTTGATTGGTGCACTAAAGGTAACCTCTATCCGTCGATAGAGGAAACTTTCACCCGTCGGCTACTACTTGGTTTCACCTTTCGAATCACTAATCCTACCTCATGTACTTAGTTTGGTTGAGAGATCATAAGGGCCAAAGTACCTTCTAAATGTGGCATTTCATCTAGTGGTAAACCAATACAAATCTAACAATTTAATCTAAGCAATTAAAAATACTACTCAATCAATCAAACACAAATTTCAATACAAAGATTCAATAACTAGCATGCAAGACAAAACATTCGATTACATCAAAACCCTAGAAACTAAGAGACTACTTGAACATAGTTCTAAAACAAATGACAGAAAATAACAAAGAGAAAGTCATGACAAAACCCAAAGAACAAAGAAGATCTCTCGAAATTCGCAAATCCACCTTGTCTCCAAGCTAGCCGCCTAAAGCCAAACCTAGAATTCGTTCTCAGATCTAGAATGAGCCCCCTATTGGACAAAGAGGCCCCCTTTAATGCCAATTCGCGACCTTCCTTCCTTAGCCTTGTTTCCAGATTTCTGGATCTGTTTCCGGAAATGCTTGACACGGCCCGTGTGAGAAGCCACACGGACCGTGTGCCTGTGTTTCTTCAGTGCTCGAGTCAGCGGTCGAAGTGGTCATGTAAGGTGGTCGAGTCGAGATAGACACGGCCCGCATGAGATGGTGCACGGACCGTGTAGGGACTTCTAAATTTCCGATTCTTCATCGACTTCGTCCGATTTCCTGCAAAATAAGACAAACTTGCAGCAGTACCACATTCTATAGGTATTCAATGAAATACGACCGATTTAATGATTTAAAACACAGGTTTTGGTACAAAATATGAGTCGGAATATAGATCAGTTTGCGAGATATCACCCGGTAAAAAAACTCTGCATCAATTTGATTTAGTGACAAATGCAACTTATTTTTTATTTGTAGGAGTATTCATCGGAGTTTAATCAGTTTTAAAAACAAAGTGTGAGAGTTCGGATTACATAGTTTTTTTTTCTTTCCGATTAAATGGATTGGTTCCGTTAATTTTTTAAATCAGTTTAATTGTTTGGTACAATTCAGTTTAGAAATTTTAACACAAGTTAGACTCAACCGACCGAAATTTTTAAACCTGTCTCCATTCGATCCAACATTTTAAAATTTTTTAATAAATATGATATAATGTATAATACTTGGTTCGGTTTAAAACCGGTTAAATCGAACCAGACAAAATTTTAAATCCATCTAATAAAAATTCAAATGATTAAAAAAATGTTTCTTTTTATGATTAACATTCTTATTTCGGTTCAACCAGACAAATCAAAATTTAGTTCGTTTGTTCGATTCGGTTTTTATTCGATTGATAAGTTTATTACAGTTGGTTCAGTTGTATTTTTGAAAATCGAATAAAATTTTAATTTCTCTATTTTATTTTAGTTTTAATTGAACCAAACTGAAAAATAAGATTACTTATAAAAAGTTGCAGATTCAAAATCCGAATAAAAATTACGGTCATTAAACAATAAAATCTAAAAGACTAAACTTTCGTGTTTCTCTTGAGATAAAGGTGACCTAGTCAAGTAATTACACGCGACATTATCGCTAAAGTTTACCTTTTCTCTAAAGTTTGAGGGCTAATTTGATTTTTTTTTTGGGAAAAACTAAAAAACAAAATGAAAGTTTGGGAATTAAATTAGTTTTCCCTTTTTTTCTAAAAAAAAAGTCAGTGACCAAAATCTGAATTTTTCCTTCTCAAAACAATTAAAATTTTATAAAAGTAATTAAGTTTTACATATAACATATTTGTCGAGTTTTATAGTGTAAGTATCATTTGATGATGTTCCAAAGTCGTTTAATTTTTATTATTAATTTGATCGACAAAGAAAATGTATAATTTAGATCATGTTCGCAGTATTAAATTTTTTATAAATAATTGTTAGGACTCAAATCTAAATTATAAAATTCTACCCTGAATAAAATTATCCCAATTCCGATCCAAACAATTTGTTTTAACCCCTCGAGCTCTTCAAAATTGAAGGCATGAAATTATAAATCTAAAAGAGATCCAAGATTCCCAAAAATAGCAAAATTTTGGTTCGAGTTTGAATATAGTAAACCAAACCGTATATATGTTCTAAATTAGTTAATATATAGTTATATACTGACAAAATAATAGAATTTTATTTGTAGAATTGGTGATTATTTTATTTTGAAGTTTGAATAAGATAATTTTTTTTTGAGATTAATACACTTATCATTTTATATTTTTTTTTCATAAATATGTAAATGCTTATAAATGTAGCGGTCGAATAAATTAGTCCATGAATCTTAATCGAGTTATATATTCGATTAGATTCCATATTATTTGGTATGTGATGGGTGTATATTATATATCATTAAACTATTTACTCGTATCTAAATTAGTTCATACATACGGATTTTTGAAAATCTTAATTGTGTTATTCACTACTAGAATCTGGGTTTGTTGCATGGGTAAAAATCTTTGTTGCAAGGGTAAGTAGTGTCCATGCAACAAATATTGGCATTTCTGACACAGTCAAACTTGTTGCAAGGGTGGCCCACGCAACAGTTACCCATGCAATAAGTCTGATGGTTACCCTTGCAACTGTTTCTTATTTACCCTTGCAACAAATATTTGATGACCCGTGACCCGCCAGCAAAGATAGAAAGTATATTTTAATGAATGTCCATGCAACAACTCATCTCATACCCTTGCAACAAGTCTCCCGAATTGAGACTAAACAGTTGCAAGGGTAACCCATGCAACAAGTATTTGAGAACTATTTGTTGCATGGGCTTACCCTTGCAACAAATCTCCAGAATCTAGACTAAACAGTTGCAAGGGTAACCCATGCAACAAGTTTGGAGGATTATTTGAGAAATATTTGTTGCAAGGGTAACCCATGCAACAAGTTTTGACGATTTTTGAGAACTATTTGTTGCATGGGCCTACCCTTGCAACAAGTATTGAACTTCTGGACAGTTACTTCTATTATATATTTGATCTCTCCATTCAAATTGAATATATATTGTTGTAAATTACAGCAAGGGATACATTACAGCAGTATATTAATTTGTTCACATCCTACTTAATATTGTTCAAATTTAGAAGGAAATTTGATCTCTCCTTTCAAATTGAATATATTTTGTAAATCATAGCAAAAGGAATTAGAGCAGTATATTACAAAATAAATGAGATACACAAATAATTCGGAAACTTAAATTGTAGAATCTTGAAATTTTGGGCTTGAGAATGAACATTAGAAAGTTATTGAGAGGACGAGCAAGCGATAAGTAGAGCCTTCATTAATTGCCTTTGCTCCTTCATTAATTGCCTTCTCCTATGAGAATTTCAAATAATAGCCATCTTAATCAATTTGTTATTATTTTCAACCATGCAGTTATGCTTTAACAAGTTCCATATCCAATATATATATATATATATATATATATATATATATATATATATTGTTGTGTTTATTATAATTATACAAACAAACTTTATATGGTTGGCAAATTCCCATGCAACACATGACACAAAGAATTACCAATTAATAACCATCTTCATCGGATTGATCTTCAAGGTTTAGGCCGTAACCAAGTCCTTCCTCAATTTCTTGCATGTCATACTCTTGCTCCGTGTCATAACCTTCTTCACCTTCCTCTATAGGGTTCTCGTTACCCGCCACTATTGGTGAAATCTCCATCGTATCATCTACTAGTTCGCACTCATTTTCTCTAATTACCTCATTGTCCCAATTAAAGCCCTCTTCATTTGGTTCCAATACCGGATTATCCGTCATTTCCTCTTGGTAAAATTCGATGTTGTCATCGACAACCTCCTCGACGCGAAACTTGCCTTTCGGGCTTGTTTTCATTGCTACCCACCATTGGCGTCTTAGAGGGGTATCCGATGCATAGGGAATGTAGACTACTTGAATTGCTTGACATGCCAATACATACGGCTCAAAACCTTTTAGCCGAGACGCGTGTTTCACCTCGACAATTCCATGTGTTTTGTCTTTTTTTACCCCATTTGTAATGTCAAACCAAATACACTTAAAGAGAGCAACCTTGTTGCCTCCATCATAATTTAGCTCAACTATATCTTGAAGAATTCCGTAGTAGTCGTGTTGCTCCCCGTTTTCATCCCACTCTCCTTTGATGCATACACCGCTACTTTTTGTTGCCTTGTTTTGCCCATATTTTTCGGTGTGAAATCTAAACCCGTTTATATCGTACACTTCGTAGAAGTTTGCGACTTTAGATGGCTTGAGTCCCGCCTTTCGGATGTAATTATCACAATCATCAATAGAGAGTACCTTTTCTCGTAACCAATCTCCGTAACTCTCTTGACGAACTTTGTCCAAATCCTGCGGTCTTGTACCACTGTTGAGCATGCATGTATCGAACTCGCTACAAATTCCAGCATATACACAAATAAGATTTTGATAGTTTGACTAGCATGCAAGGTAAACATTCTGACTAGGATGCAAGATAAAAATAAGATCTTGATTATTTTTAAGATCATCTAGACAAACATTTATTAGGATTGTACCTTTCATACTTGTCACGGATCTCGGGGCAGTTTTGAAGGACATAGTAGTGTGCTGCTTTGTAGTCCTTGTCATTGAGTACTAATCGATTTTCCTTTCCATGGTGACGGCCAAGATTATAAAATACCGATAGTCCTCCCTGCAAAGGTTTACTCTTTGTAACTTGTTGTTGGCCATTTCGAGGATTTTCTTCAAAATAATTTGAGCAAAAGGTTGACATCTCTTTGACAATTGTAGCCTCGACAATTGAACCCTCCACACGTGCCTTGTTCGTCACTCTCATCCTTTGTTCTTTGTTACGCCTATAATATAAAGAGTTAGTGCGGTTAGTTAAGTAGTGTTTCATTATGTAATTAAAAAGAACCGTAGAAAAACAACAAACCTTTCACATGGGAACATCCATCGGGACGATACGGGCCCACCCAATCTAGCCTCGTGTGCTACATGCACCACAAGATGCTCCATTGAATCGAAGAAACTTGGCGGGAAAATTTTTTCCATTTTGCAAATTGTAACACGAATATCCTTTTCTAATTGGTCGATACGGGATGGTAAGAGCTCCTTGGCACATATCTCTCTAAAAAAGCTTGAAATCTCACATAAAACATCCCAAACCTCATCGGGAACAAAGTCACGAAATGCGACGGGAAGTAGGCGCTCCATGAACACATGCATATCATGGCTCTTTAGCCCAGTAAGGGTACATGTTGTGATGTTAACACACCTTGACCAATTCGATGCATACCCATCGGGAAACCTTACTAAGTCCTTTAGCCATGTCAAAACTTTCCGCTTTTGCACTAAAGTAAGTGCATAGGGAGCCTTATTTTTTATCATCTTTCCCGGGATTCGAGGGTGAGGGGTTAAGTGCTGACTGGGACGATCGCAAAGGAGAGCCAAATCTTTCCTTGATTTTTCATTATCCTTGGTTTTGCCACCTATGCTTAAGAGCGTGTAAATCAAATTATCCGCAAAGTTCTTCTCCAAATGCATAATGTCTATATTGTGAGGCAAAAGATTGTCCTTCCAATATGGTAAACTCCAAAAGATACTCTTCTTTTGCCAATGGTGGGTATCATTATAACCCGGAAGTTGGTCTAAGCCCTTAGTTTTGCCCCATACGATCTCATCAAGTTGGCTCACTTCCTCGAGAATCTCCTCACCCATTTTTATGTGAGGTGGCCCATCGTACTCGGCTCTTCCTTTTATGAAATTCTTTTTGTCTCGACGAAAGGGGTGATTCGGAGGCAGCATGCATCTATGACAATCGAACCAAACTGGTTTCCCACCGTACACTAGGCGAAATGCCTTTGTTTTCTCTTGACAATAATAGCACGCCAATCGTCCATGTGTACCCCACCCACATAGCATTTCATAAGCGGGATAATCACTCACCGTCCAAATAAGTGATGCACGCATCTTGAAATTCTCCTTTCTATATGCATCCCATGTCATTTCTCCCAACCACAATTTATTCAACTCGTCAATTAACGGTTCAAGAAGAATGTCAATGTCACGACCCGGATGCTTTGGTCCGGGGATGACAAGCGCGAGGAACATGGTATCTTCTTTCATTATCATCCCCGGTGGTAGGTTATATGGAAAGATAAACACCGGCCAACATGAATACGGAGCTGCACTAGAGTTGAAAGGCATGAATCCATCCGTTGTTATACCGAACACCACATTTCTCACCTCTTTTGCGAATTCCGGATACTTCTCCATGAAATGCTTCCAAGCCTCACCATCGGCCGGGTGCACCATAATCCCGGGTTTGTCACGCTTACCCTCCTTGTGCCATCTCATATTTTTCGCATTTGATTCGGTCATGTACATCCTTTGTAATCTTGGGGTGATAGGAAGGTAACGTAGTGTCTTTTGTGGAACGGGTTTTGCAACTTTATTTGGTCCCGGTGGCTTATATCTCGATTCTTGACATACATCGCAACATGTCTTGTCCTCGTTGTTATTGTAATAAAGCATACAAAAGTTTGGGCATACATCTATCTTCTTATGTTCCATGCCCAACCCCTCGATCAATCGCTTCGATTTGTAGAAATTATCCGGCATTTTTGAACTAGGAGGAAGCATGCTATTAATGAGGCTCATCATCCCATCATAGCATTTTTGGCTCAATTGGTGTTCCGACTTTAACGCTAAGGCTTGCGTGACCGCCGACAATATGGTGTGGTTTTCGCATTTGAAAGGACCGTTCAAGTTCTCTTCCCAAAGAGGTGTTTCCGATGCGGCTAGCATGTCGAAGAATTTTTTGGCTATTCCGGTGGGTTGGTCATCGTCCCAATCGAAACTTGGTCCAGCGGCGGCCCTTAACATATCTCCCATTTGATCAGTTGGTGGAGGGGATGGGGAATTGAGAGCTTCCTCGGGAATCGACTCCCCGTGCTTGTGCCAAACCCCATATAAGGCGCAAAAACCGTGTTTATAAAGGTGTATCTTCACGGTTTCCACATCTCGACGATATAGGTTTGCGCATTTTTTACAAGGACAAGGGATACATTTCCTTCCATTTGCGTCGATAGTGACAACATCGGGTTTGGATAATGCCACCCGTGCAAATTCTTGAACACCACTAACAAATTCGGGTGCAACTCGTGTTCGGTTGTTGTACATCCACTCACGATTGTGAGTGGCCATATGAAGTTACCTATACCACTCGATTGCTGGTCCGTTATTGGCTACCAAGTTCTCTTAGATATTACATCAAACACCTAAAGTGCACAAGCTAAGGTCCAGTACCATTCCCCATAAGATGTTATTGTTTGCTAATGTACAAACCAAATTAGCAAGTGAAGGTTGAAATTGAGAGTACACTAATTCACATCTTCAATTTTTACATTCCAAGAAATGATGTACCTATTGAGAGAATTTGCACCGGCAGAGAGGTAGGGCGCGGCAGAGAGGTAGGGCGAGTACACTAATTTACTCCTCTATCGTTGAGAGAGAGAGGAGGGATTAGAGAGAGGTATAGCAAGATAGATTAGAGAGAGAGAGAGAGAGAGAGGTAGGGCGAGGCAGAGAGAGGGAAGGGAGGGACTATCGCTTCTAAGCCAAAAAACGAGGAAGAGGCCGATGAAAATGTAATAATGCTCAAAGTGGGTCTGTGTTGATTTTTTTTGTTTTGGAGCCAGAGAGCAATTAATATTTCCATGGGCAGACCGATATAAATAGTGGCATTTCTTTGGTGACTTCAAATATTTCTTCTTGCGTACCCAAATTGTACGCATAATATTAGCCAATTCATGTAGTCAGCCCAATTCATGGATATTTAACAGAGCAGTGAATGTAACACTTGTCACAATAATGTTTTGCCCCAAATTCATAACAAGAACCATTCAGAACAAGAAAATGCCCCAAATTCAGAATAAGAAAATGCCCCAAATTCAGAATAAGAAAATGCCCCAAATTCAGAACAAGAAAATTCATAATAAGAAAATGCCCCAAATTCAGAACAAGAAAATTCAGAACAAGAAAATTGGCTTTAGCCAAATTCATTTGTATTTAGCAGCGCTCACTGCAAGAAAATGCATAATTACCACATCCTACTTAATTGTTCAGAATTAACACCTGCTACTTAAATGTTCAGAATTAACACATCCTACTTAATTGGACAGAAAACATATAAATTTGGGGAACATTAACACATGCAACTTAATATTGTTAGCGCATTTTTACAATTACTGCATTAGAACTGTTAGACCACGGCAGCGGCTTGGCAATAACAGAGGTCTCGGATCAAGGTTCCTCTCCCGCTTCTTGGTTTCCCTCCTCTCCCCCTTCTTGATTGCCCCTACTACCACCAGGTGCCTCAACATTTGATGTCCCCTCCTAACAAGATTTAGCAAAAGTAAATATGCGGAGGTATAATATGCAATGGAGTAAACTACATTTTGCGGGTCATTGGACTTACAGTGAATGCAGGAGATTGATATCCTGCACGTTTATGGAGCTCGTCTAAAGCCATCCTCCTGTACCTTGTTTCTGCTTTATTCGCTTCCATTTCTGCAATGTGTCGCTTCTCTTGATCAGCTATCTTCTCGGCAAACCCTTCTTGTGCCTTGGCTAGTGTATCCTTTAGTAACGCTTGAACCTCATCAGCCGTGAATGTTTTTTGTTTTTTTTTAGCCGAGGTGGCGGTGCTTTTGGTGGGTGATACAGTAGCCTCCATTGCCTCAGCCTCCCGATTGGCTCTTGACTTTCTTGAAGCTCTGCCAAAGCCGTACAACCGGCCTCTCTTGTCCTCTCCCTTGACAGCTATGTCCCAGATCACTTCATCGTCCAACCCGTTACCATGTGTCTCTTTCAGTGCTTGAAAGTTGTTCTACATTGAAAAACAAAAGGATTATGCTATTGAAAAAAAAGGATTATGCTACTGAAAATGTCATCACACTTGTTATTGAAAAAAAATGATATCTTCACAGCATCAGCAACATATTTTTTCATAGGACATTCACAAGTTTTATGCTATTGAACTATAACTCTAGCAAGTTAGCAGTCCTTTTCCATTATATTGTACTCATTAAAATTTAATTATGCAATAGAATTTTAGTACAAACTCTCATCGATTTTTGGCTTGATCAAGTTTCTATACAATACTTAAATGTGAATAATTTTTACAATTATCATTGAAGTGCAATAACAGAGGTTCATTAATTAAGGCCCCTGAATTGAAATGAAATATTGTACAAAGGAAATGAAATATTGCATACGGCTGCGTCTTTTGCCCTTTTATTGACGTACTCGTTCGACTCCTTCCTCAAGTGAGTTCGGTCAAATACATCCTTCAAATCAACAGAAGTCCCCTTCTCAGCAATCTGGAATTTAAGTAAGGCATCATAAGATGTTAGTCAATGCAATTTATGATGGAAAGAATTGTCATGTAACGTATTAATTAAAAAAAAGAAATACCAATTTCATCTTGTGCCTGTACGAGCTCCTGGATCCACCCACATGACTAGCGACTCCCTTTCCGTGAACTAGTTTGTTATTTCGGTTGATTGTTGAACTTTTCTCCCAATTGGGATTCTTAAATATGTCGCACAGACCCTTCCAGTGGTCCAAATTCTTACACCACTGTGGACAAAATTCCTTCCACTCCTCCTTGTCATGGCTGATTTTCTCAGTGTATTTTTTCCTGGTCTGGACCAGTACACGGCTGTAAGCATCAGCAGCTATTCTCTCAAAGACATCGAGACAAAGCCCGACATCTTTGCCATCAGCCCAGGAGTACCGCTGCAAGAATTTGCGAAGGATTTGTAACCTCACCCTTGTTGGAAAGATGTTGAACGACCTGATGGGTCCCGGCAAGCATTCACATGTGGCAACCCTTATTGTTGTGGTTATTTTGGAGCACATAGGTTCTGATGTGAACTCCCGATCACCAACAATTTTCAGCTTGGGCCTGCTATCTGGGTGAACCGGGTCACGCGGTCTGCCTGGGCCCCGTCCACACCTCACATCAGACTTCTTCCTACTTAATCTCTTTCTCTTGCGAGTCTCCAATTTATCAGCCGACCAATCCAGGTCTTCACCACTTAATACACGGGCTTCAGGACATTCACGTAGGCTTACACGCTTATGGTACCTCCTACTGCCATCATCGTCCAATACCGGTACAGATTCAGTCGAGCAACCTGACGCGTTGGTCGTAGTTGAGTCTGCGGTTACATCATCATCGTCTGAACTGTCCGAATAGCCCTCTGAGAAATAGGCCTCCGTAGTCTGGTCTACGGCTGCAGATGCCTCAGCGCCAGCGGCTGAGTGTGTAACTGATGCTGGAAATGCCTCAGCGCCAGCGGCTGCAGATGCCTCAGCGCCAGCGGCTGCAGATGCCTCAGCGCCAGCAGTCTGGTCTACGGCTGCAGATGCCTCAGCGCCAGCGGCCTCAGCGCCAGCGCCAGCGCCAGCGACTGCAGATGTCTCAGCCTCTGCAGTCTGGTCTGCGTCTGTGGCTGCATCTACGGCAACAACAGAGGCTGCGACTGTGGCTGCGACTACGGGTGCGTCTGTGGCTGCGACTACGGCTGCGTCTGTGGCTGCGACTGTGGCTGCACTTGGAACAGCCGTGTTTAGCCTTGACGAACGTCGGGTGGGGGGCATCATGCCCGAGCTCTTGCGTTTGCCAGAATTTTTTTCTTTCTGTGGTTCAGCTGGATTAGGCAGTGGAGATGGTGGGAGGGCAGCATGGGGTGATGGTTCAGACAGTGGCACTGAGTCTGCGGTCATCGCAACATGATCTGAACTGTCCACTGAGTTTGCGGCTGTGGCTGCATCTATCGCAACATCGTCTGAACTGTCCATCATCGCTACGGTTGCGTCTGTGGCTGCGTCTGTGGCTGTGGCTGCATCTACGGCTGCGTCTATTGCTGCGACTGTGGCTGCTTCTATGGCTTCACTTGGAACAGCCTTGTTTAGCCTTGACGAACGTCGGGTGGGGGGCATCGGGTGTCTCGGGGGTCTCGGGGGTCTCGGGTGGGGGGCATCGGGTTCAGACAGTGGCACATTTGCTGGGGTCTCGGGGGATTTAGGCAATGCCGGATTGGGGTCGGAGGCATCTGACGGCAGCGGTGCCCATGTCACGTTTGGATTTGATCGGATATAATATGTGGACGGGTGCAACACGCGTTTGGCTGCACAACTCTTTGTTCTCCCACTTGATCGGATAACAGTGGCCTCGGGCTGCGAGACGGGTGAACCGGGTTCAGCCATGTAATCTGTATACAAATTTGAACGATTAATTAAAGTATATATACAAATAATTAGAACGATTGGAAGGGTTCATGAATAAATCTAAATCTAAATTAGGCAGCACACAAATCTAAATTAGGCAGCACACAAATCTAAATCCTAAACCCTAAACTAAATCTAAATTAGGCAACAACAGAGGCAAAATAAATCTAAATTAGGCAGCACACAAATCTAAATCCTAAACCCTAAACTCGAACTTTAAATAAACCTTCTCCACTTAATTAAAAGAGTATATGGTTTGGAGCTTAAACTCTGCAAAAAAATACCAGAAATACCAGTACATTATCAGAAATACCAAGTTTCTTTTCATTTCCTTAGTTAACTATAGTGGCTGCATCAATGTGGGAATTTCATATTTTTGAAAAATGACATAAAAGCTGATACTTTCAGAAATAACAAATAGAAAAAAAAAAAACAATTTTCAAAGAATGTTTTTTTTAGAGTGTATTGGCCATATGTTGTGGTATTGGCAATATGTTGTGGTTTGGGCTCAACACACAATTGGGAAACATAAACTACATCAATGTGGGAAACATAAACTACATGCATACACCACAAACAGAAGGTGTTAGCCTAGCATACATATTCCCAGAAGGGGATTATATTTTCTGAATTTATATACTACAATCTACTTTTAGTCGCTGAACTTTTAATTATCCGTTTTTGGTCACTAAACTTTGATGTTTATCCATATTTAGTCACCCCGTCAAAATTTCTGTGATCTTTCGTCATGTATTTCTTCTCTGGAGTCTCTCTCAATCCATCAGAAGAGAATACATTTAGAATAAAGCAAGCAATAAACACCAACATACATAACACATGTGCACAACCCAAGTTTATATAAGCATAATTTCATACAACCATATCGTATCGTATAAAAAGAAATTAATGTGTGTTGTACCCATACATCTCTATAGTAAAACCATCTCAATGCAGATCACAATTTGTTTATAAAAATAAGTTCCATTGTTTTATGTAAAAGAAACAAATACGTAGAGAGCGATTAGTGAATCGCATTTTTTTGTTTCTTCAATCAGAACTTCACTCAAATTTTCAAAATGTCATACTATGCTACTAGTTCATCAATGATGCGAAATTCATATATGCATTATAGGAGAAACACTAGTCCGAAACCTGATTGGAATTGATTAATTGTAGCATATAAAAATAAGCATGAAATTAGTGAGAGGAAAGTAGTAGCCCCACCTTTGGAGCGGATTCAACATTTCTGGAGAGAGAGCAAGAACCTCACAAGGCAAATCAGTAGAGATAGGAGTAACTGGATTTGAGTTCTTTCTTTTGCAATTTTTTTTATGAAGAGTCTAACAGAGAACAAACAGATGACTGAAGGGAAGGGAGATAGCAGAAATTTTGGCAATGATGTAAGAGAAGAGAGAGAACAGAGATTCGCTTTAGAAAATATAAACTGTATATATATGCACATTGTACTTGCACACCTAAATCTATGTCTTTTCTCTCTCTTTAATCATTGAATTGGTATGTATACAGGCCCAGCAACAATGAAGAATTCTGCTTGTTTTAAACTAGAGTTTCTCAGACGGAACCGACCAATGACTCGCATTGTTTTGTCATTCATACTTGCCTAATTTACATGTGCTAATGGACATTTGTTTATCAGGAAAGAAATTTACATGTGCTAAAAGAAATTTATCTATCTTAGTTCTGTGTATCCTAAAGAGGAGACACAACTTCTAAAGTTCTAATACATATCAAAACCCCATTCAAAATAATTCAATCTCAAAATAACTCAGAAATTTGGGCAGAAATTTTCCCGAGACTACAACCAGATAAGGAGAGGAATATTTACCAGATTCGCTTGTGCCACCCACTTTGGCCGGTTCCAAGGCACCTTGCGTCGCCTCCCCAAGACCCGAGTTTAGCCTAGGGTTTAGCCTTCCCGAAGCAGAAGCAACGCCTTGCGTCGCCTCGCCTTGCGTCGCCTCGCCGTGCGTCGCCTCGCCTTGCGTCGCCTCGCCGTGCGTCGCCTCGCCTTGCGTCGCCTCGCCAATGCAACGCCAGCCAGCACCAAGAAAGAGGCAGCCAAGACCCGAGTTTAGCCTTGACGCAAAGCCAAAACCCTAGGGTTTCTGGATCGCAAGAAGGAAAGAGACACAGATTTGGGAGGAGAAGGGATTTCTCAGAGGTAGATTCTATTTGGGAGGAGAAGGGTTTTCTTAGAGGGCGACGAAGGGTTTTTTGGATTTGATTTTCATAAAACACCAAGTCCTCGCGTCTTTTCGATTTGATTTTCAAAAAACCCCAAGTCCTTCACCTATCTGCGAAGGAGTCCGGATCCCCTAAAGTAAACCAACAATTGAGTTTAGACGTGTACGGTGCGTATTCGGTGGATCTGAATTCTGGATCTGAATTCTCTGCGTGTACGGTGTGGATCAAAACTCAACAATTGAGTTACTGCACTGGATCTGAATTCTCTGCGAAGACCATCTCATTTCACCCTTTACTCCCCTCCTAAATACTCTGAGTTAATATCAAATTAGAAGTACCAAATATAGCCGCCTGATCAATGTAGCACGAATGTTGATGTTTAGGTTGCCTTCCGATGGTGCAGATTTCTACCTGATAGATGGTGTTACCTGAGCATCATGACCCCTATTAATTCATCTACTGAAATGGAGGCCTCCTTTTAAATCTGAATCGTTCCTCACATAATCTTACGGCTCTGATTAACCCAGTAGCTAATAAGATAATAATTGCACACTAAATTATATGCCCAAAATTCCAATAAAATAAATAACTAAAATTTACCATATTATGTGAAGATTCTTCTCCACAAATATAAAATTTTTACAATTTCAAATTCATTTGACCTTTATAAGAGTGTTATTAAATGTGGACCGTTCATTTTCACGTGTCAAATCGACGGTTGATTTTTCTCCAAATGATTCAAATTTAACTTTAAAATGATCAAGGGATAACCCTTTACATACACAATAGAAATGATTTTGAATTTGGTTATGTATAAGCTTCGATCCGACGTGATGTGATTATAGCCATTCGATGGCATGATAGTCCGCAGGCTTGATGGATGTCAAAATGAACGTAGATTTCGACCAAATTTTCACACGTCAAATTTAAGCTAGTAATCTATAATTGTAACGGTCCCGATCGATCGATGCACGACCAATTTTTTTCTTTCTTCATTAGCCTCAACAATTGTTGTTGTTGTTGCATGACAAGTATGTAGCATATATGAATTGTTAACACAATTATAGATTAGTAGCTTAAATTCTATAAATTTAAATATTTATAATTTCAGAAATTAATTATTGAAGGTCCCGATCGATGGACCGATCGATGCACGACATTCACTATCGTGCAAATTTTACTTATATTTTGTTTAAAAACACAAAAGGGCCAATTTTATGCATTAATTAGAAAATAACAACATATCATGCAAATCAACAATAGTACATAATAAATTGAATTTTATTCATCAAATAGTCATGACATGTACATCTATAATTAAAATAACAAAATATAATTACTACATAATTTACAAAATTTATATCTTAATTATGTACAAATATATACTCCCCCATAATTCACATGTAATTAGTACATAATTTAAAAAATTCCACTTCTTACTATTCTGGAACTGGCTTCACTGATAACAGGGGCCCATAAATTACTGGCCAATAGGCATCAGACACGTGTGACACTTTATCTACTTTGGTCTAAAATCAAGTTCCCGGGTGCTGTTTCACTTCCCTCTCAAATTTGGGGGGTTCTATGAACAGAGCAGTTTTGAGTTAAAGCAGCGCATCACATATATGATTTATATATACCAACCATTTCCGACAAACTGAAGAAAGGAGAAACCCCTCTGTCAATAACAAAAAAATTGGCGATCCAATTTTCCCTCCTTGATTTCCATAGGGTATGTTTCTCTCAGGTACTGTGTATTATTACTCTAAATTCACGGTGTGAGATTAAATCACCAACAGATTAGAGATTCGGGCTCAGCAGGGTATACTTTGCACTTGGCTTTGATATTCGGGGTAGGATTAATAAGAGGGCTTTGAGATTCAGATATACTCATTTGGGGATATTATGTCATGGGATCAGAATTCCGAAACCCCTTCACGAAATCCCTCTCAGATCCACTACTTAGCCGCCTCAGCAAAATTCGTACTTGCCCTTAACACCTCTCTTCGTCTTTCCCTCTTTACCTCTTTCCACTAGTCCCGATTCATACTTCGGAGGTGGATTCAGCCACAGCAGGTAGATTGGAACAGTCTCCCTTTCGCTCTGAATCACTCTCGCCAAGAAAGTGACCAACTCGCAAGGATGTAGATTCAACCACCGGAGGTAGCTCTCTCAATTCTCGAAGGCAGAGGCGGAGCTACATACACGCAGAGGTAGCTCTCTCAACCTGTACATGTGTTTCTTTGTAATTGAGAAAATCAACTCAGAAAACTTGGATCATTGTCTTTATGTAAATGAAAGCTTTTTTTAATTGAGAAAATCCCTTTAGTTTTGGGGCCTAATTCAAGAAAATTCAGAAATTATGAGCTTTTATCTAGTTGTTTGTTTTTTTCTCTAACCTATACCAGTTTGGTTCAACCCTAAGTTTTCGACTGTGGCTGGGTGTAGTGCTGGTACAGAGGTTTGGGATTGATAACAAGTTTTGGTTTTGATTTTTGACAAAAACTTAGGGTTTTCTAATTTGGATTAATATCATCACTCAAAGAAACTGGAATTTGAAGGTTAATTCATACATAATTGAAATTGCAACATAGCATCTTGTCAGAAAAGAAATGCACAAAATTGTAACTTTCTTTTTTCAACAGTTCATCTTGTCAAAAAAAAGCTTTTTTAAGAAGTGCATCATTCATTCATATATTGCAATATTTAGTATAGTTCTGTAAGACATGTTTGGAATTGATTTTAAAGAATGCTAATAATTGCATTACAACAAAAAGCCAGTAGTTGTGCACCTTTAAATATAGATTAGCTGCTAAGGTGATCAAAGACCAAATTCTCTGCTCTTTTTTTACATCTTTTAATCTACATCTATCTAGCTTGCTCGACAGTTGGGAAGAAGTAAAAGTGCTGGAAAAAAGGGGCAAGATGGGTAGCAAAGTGCTCAGGGGCAGCTAGATGACATTTCGTTTCTGATGCTTCAACAGAGGTATCAATTGTTTCTCTTCCTCTCTTAATTTTTGGCAGGATAAAGGGAACATACACGGGTATAGTCTAAACCCTTTTACTGGTTTTATTATGAAATCAGATGTTCTTCCCAATTTTTCAATTTTGGAGTTCTGAACATAATATTTGCAATAAAAACATTCACAAGTGTATAAATTTAGTGATTATATGTGTTTATAAATTTCTGGGGTTTTATTTCAATTAAAATAGCAATTTTAGTTTTCAGTCAACTCAACAATTGACTTTTTCACTTTTTTAAAAGGCGAGATATTTTAGCCTATTTTGATTCATCTGTCAATTGAAACCTAAAAAATTTAACCTAAATGCAGAAATTCAATCATGCTCTACATGTTATCTTATTTTTGGGGCCTAATTCAAGAAAATTCAGAAATTATGAGCTTTTATCTAGTTGGTTGCATTTTTTTCTCTAACCTATACCAGTTTTGTCCCCTCCTTTGTTGGGTGCCATGTAGTATACCTAAAAAACTTATTCATGAAAAAGAATCATACTTAGGCTAGATTAGAATATAAAAAACACAAAAATACTGAAATTTCCATTTCTTCTCTCTTAACAGTAGCTTAATTTTCATTTCTGATTTTGGCTTTGAAATTCAAAGAAATGTTTGAGTGTTTGAAGTTTGAAGAATATTATTTTTGTCCTTACTTTCTCAGTTTTGTTAAAAGGAAAGTACCGGAACTATTCTTCATGATTTAGAGAACCAGTGAGGGAAGGGTAGTTTGGGCATCTTTTGAAGAAAAGGATAAAATAAGAGGATAAAATGGAGTTCTATTTTAAAGGGTCAGGTATAATATATGCTAAAAGAGTTCTATTCTAAAAGAGTGTTGTAGGTCTTGCACATCAGGCTCATGCCTTCTGCACCATTCTTGCACAGCCCCTTTATAAGAGTGTTGTAAGTCACGACATTAGGGTCATACCGTTTTGAAATCATGACATCTGCAAAATTCACTGACTTCTTAATTTCACCTTTCTTGCACAGTCACGACATCAGGGTCATAACTTTTCTTGCACAGTGACATCTACCGAGTCGGAGGTAGATTGAACCTAGAAAAATTTTCATATTACCCTCCTCCTCTTCAGGTAAATTCAAACATGTTTTTCAAATTTATTAAGCGTTACGTGCTTATCTCTGCAAATTTTGCACTTGGCCTTTGAATTGACTACACAATCGAACCAAATTTTGTACTTGGCTTTTGAATTGACATTCCATCTTATAATTTATATGTGATTGTTTGGTGTATACCTTTTTCCTTTGTCGCATAAATGACATTCCAATCTTACTAATATCATTTCTGTTTCATGCAATTATGTCACTGTCACTGCAGTAACAAAAAAATGTTGCAATTTGTATGAAAAAAAATACTCTTTTTAGTGGGTGCAAATATTTGGTACTATGCAAATCATAATTTAATTGTGTTGCTGCCTCGTTAGAAAATGTTATTAGTCCATGGATAATAACCACAATGGTTAGCAAATAAAAATACTCTAATTATACCAAGTAAATCTGCGTATACACCACACTTCTTTGCTGCCTATAACACACTTACTTTTATTTTTTGGGAATATACCAGACGACAACCAATATGCCTCCAAAAAAATCTGGTCTGCCAAGATCAAGAGCAACTAAGAACAACAAGAGGAAGCGCACGACGGATCAGCAGATTCAGAATGTCCAGAGTTTGGACAGTGCAGCTGAATGTGATATTACACCAGCAAAGAGAAAGGGACGAGGGCCCGCAGTTATAGCAGACTCGACAGATGTTATTCAAGATCAACCGGAGATATGGCGGGTGGGTCCACATGAGTTCTCATGCGAAAAAGATCCAAGGAAGATCGCTGGGGTGATAACTAGGCTTGCCCTTAATTACATGCCGAAACCATTAAGAAGTTATAACGCCTTTCCAATTAACGCAAAGAACAACGCCGAGAGGGCATTTCTGGTACCCTTTATTTAATCATATTTTTTTATACTACCCAATTCCACATAGCATTCCAGTGTTTGGGATTAGCTGAATTAGTGGCCATAGATTCATCATATTTTCGCAACAAATGTTTGAATGAGGGATAAATCAATGGAGAACTTCACCGCTTTAGGGTTTAGGGTTTAGTATAGGATTTAGTATAGGATGATAGGCTTCCGTATTGGATGATAGGCTTGCTGTTAAATACTAACTAATATGCTAAGGCTTCAACCCTTTTCTTATTTTAAAGGAAAGATATAGATACAAACATGGGGAAGATGTCGACGAATGTCGAAAAGTCTTTGATGCCATAGCTTCCAAAAGGTACGCTGAGGAGCTTGGCAAAGCAAGGCGCCATTGCATCGATAAATATGAGTGGGACATAGATCTATGGAAGGCCAATGTGCCGCATTGGTGTCTTGATCCCCCAAATTGGCACGGTCTATGTGACATCTTCAACACTAAGGATTGGAAAGGGTTGAGCGAAAAAAAACAAAAAAAACCGTCTAGCGATGAAATTTACAGTTCCCCATCACGGTGGTTCAGCGAGCACCCTTCAGCATGTTGATAAACTGGTAAGCTTAATAACTAGAAAATATTTCAAATTTACTAGAAAATCTGACCTTCAATAATTATTGTTTTGGATCTTCTCATGTGAAGGCAATGATAAAAAAAGGAACTCCAACATTGGAGGAGATTTACCTACATATGCATTGTAGAGACGAAAATGGAGAATCACCTGTGCTGTCTCAATATGCGTCAGCCAATAAGGCCATGTCTGAAGCTACTAACAATAGTGAACCAGCAGAGGGCGTGTCTGAAGCTACTGAAAATGGTGAACCGACAGAGGGCGTGTCTGGAACTACCATGGAGCCTTTAACTTTCGATATCAACTCGCTGCAATTCACCGATGCAAGATCTAGAAAAGTTTATGTAAGTGTTAATTTTGTATAATCACAGAACCTCGTTATTGTGCAGTTTGTATTAGCAGTACATTTATTGTACAGTTCCTGAATTAACAGTCCCAACCGTGGCATAACTAGGAATAGCATCAAATTGAAATTACATCTCAACATTTTTGAATTAACAGTCCCAGCCAAGCCATGGAGGCAGATCCAGTCACTAATCAAATCTACATATCAACAAAATTACATTAATATTTAATTTATTAACTACATTTATCTATTATATATTTTACTCACCTGTTGCAACTCATAGGAAGAAGTTACCCAATGGAAGGCCGATGAGGTACATGTTGCCGAGGACGACAGCAATTTGTACATTGCTGCTATTGGGGGAACAAGACATGGCAGGTTGCGAGGCTTTGGGAGCGTGCTTGACTCTAATTTGGGGAAAACATCCACACGAGCCAAGACAACCAATCCACAATCTGGGGTGACACACGATGGGCTGCAGAAAAGGTACACTCAGGAAGAAATGAACGCAATCCTAGTACAAGAACGACTTAACCATATTAATGAGGAGCGGGAAGAGAGGACTAGGATGCAAGAACAAAATAACATCATGTTCAGGCAGTTGTACGCTATGGTGGGGATGCAAAGGCCTGACTTGCAGGTACGGTCTAATTATTATTTTCAGTGTCATTTTAGGATTTGAGAATTTAACCCATGCTATAAGTCCCGATTTAGTAGTGTAGCTTCTTCTGGCTGTTGCTTAAGTACGGAAGAAGATATCATTTTATAATTGATACAATTGATAAATTAAATGATACGAGTTGTGTGTTTAACTTGAGCTCTATTTTTCCCAATCCAACATGCATGCTAACAAGTACTCTTCCTACTTGAAAATTGATTGGTATTTATAAAGTACAATGTAACAATCTCCACTGTAAAATTTGCCCATCTCCTCAGGGACTGAAATCATGCTGTTGTTCAACCAAAACAATCTCCACTGGCTGTGCATAGTACCATAACACCATATCCATAAACAGCCTCCTAGGAAAAACCAAATAACTGTAGTTGTTCAACCAAAACCTAGGAATTTTTACTATTACAATAACATCATGGTTAAGGGCAGTGAGCGGTACAAAGATGACCGGCATGACAAAATAAGCTACCTGCACCTTGGTTCAAGTGCTAAAGTATTTTACAGAAATATAAAATTTACTCTAAATTTCTGAATTTTAATATTTATTCTCACTTGAATTTAATGTGTATTTCTGATTGCTAAATTCTCATTTGAATGGATTCTTGTTTAACTTAGGCTCAAGGTTACAGTCAGGGACCTCAAAATGTTGGTCTAATGGGGAATATCACTAATTTGGAGGTGAAATTGTCAACTAGAAACTATATGATGTTAATAGTACTCACTGACCAGATGTTGAAAGGTCCATAATCTAAAACAATTATTCTATGGTTAATGCTTAGGGTCAAGGTCCCACAACACTACCTCAACCTCATGGAGGAGCTTCGGGAATGTCGATGGTCATCCCTCAGGTATCATATCAATAGTTGGAACCTTTTTCTTTTTTTAAGAACATAGGTTGTAGGAAATTGCATTGTTTGTGGCTTTTTAGGTATCATACTTAAAAATAGGTTCTAGCTATATGCTTGAAGGTAACTGGTAATTTATCAATTAGTCCTATGTTATGGACATAAAATGAGAATAGAAATATACTTAGTTTACCATTTAGTCCTATGTTATGAAGATAAACTGATTTTATATGTGTAGTAGGTTATGAAGATATACATATTATACTTATTTTAATGCTTTTCTAGTGTTTCTACAATTTATTATCAATATTACATTTCATTCTATGCTATACGTTGTATATGTAGGGTCTAGGTGCTGATTTTACAGAATCAAATGGGGGAAGAAATTTCCAAGCACTTCTCAATGTGCAATCTGAAAATCAGGCAGCAACATGTCTAGGTGCTGACGCCGACTGGTTCGGGGAAGAAAGGTAGAACAACCAGCCCTTCTAGTGTGGGGTGCTGTAAATCATTATCACAGAAAAATGGTATTTTGTATAGCTAAAAAAGTAGCCTCTCTTTGTATTTTTTTGGGTGATGGGTTGTGTGTATATTTTGGTTATAGAAACAAGTGGTTGCAATCCATTTTGTTCTGATGTTTCAAGGAAAGCTTGAATTTACTATAATGATTAATGATAATTAAAGTGTTACTCTCCATGCTTTGTTGTGTTATTGTTCTTATTATGTTTCAATGTGTAATGTAAAAGGTTTCTTGGTTATGGGTTGGTACCAAATCGGTACAGGTACCAAATTGGTACGGGGTGAATTATAAAATTGGGCCTGAATTTTTTTTTCATGAACGACAATTTTTTGCATCGGAAAATCTATACAAATATGGGGCGCAGACAATATCCTTACAAATAACCTGGTGGGGCCCACCTTCTTTACCCATGCAACTAATAGGTTAATTATCCATGCAACTAACCATGTGGGACCCACGTTATTTACCCTTGCAACTACTCACTCCTCTATCGTTGCAACTAATCCATGGGACCCACACACTTTACCCTTGCAACAAATCGATCCTCTATCGTTGCAACTAATCCATGGGACCCACACACTTTACCCTTGCAACAAATCGATCCTCTATCGTTGCAAATAGTCCATGGGACCCACGCACTTTATCCTTGCAACTACTCAATGCTATATCCTTGCAACTACTTCCTGCATTAGCTTTGTTGCATGGGTACTTATTGCAAGGGCTTACCCTTGCAATAAGTATTCCAGTACTTGTTGCAAGGGTAACCCATGCAACAAGTCGGAAATTGAGTAGTTGCAACGGGGGTTGTTGCAAGGGTACTTGTTGCAAGGGTAGCCCATGCAACTGACATTTTTTGGGGTTGTTGCAAGGGTAAGCCCATGCAACAAGCCAAATTTTACCCTTGCAAAAAACCAGAATTCTAGTAGTGATTCATTTTCCTAATGAATATAATTCAAATATTTTAATTTGATATGTTTGACAGACAATTTATCTGATGTATAATCTCGCCTCATGATCTCCTTTCCAATCCTATGATTATGAATCATTTTTACAAATAACACTTGAATTTTTTTTATTATGTTTTCCATATATGGAAATATAATATAAATGCGAAATTTCATGATTTATGTGTTAAATAATGGTTATTTTTCACTTTTTGTAAACAAAGTTTTTTTCCTCTATTGATTTGTTAGTTAAAATATTTTTTAATAACTTTTTTTAACATTTAAGACAGTTAATTCTATCTATTTTTCGTACTTTTTAATTGATTAGACTCTTAGTTTTCTCCAACAGTTTATATTCCTAGGATTTTTTAGCTTTTGTGTGTGTCACTTCATTTTAAAATTGTATATGAATTACAAAATTAAAATGCTATTTTTAAATACAAATCTAAAAAAGTTCAAATTGTATGTATGCTCATTCTAATCTCATGCCTCACACGTTATTTATCTTTATAATTGATAAGTCAATTTTTCATCTTCTTAATTGTCAAATATCAACAACATATCAGAAGTATTTTATAAGATGTTGTTCTGAATTCTAATTGTAACTAAATACCTACTGCAATATATATCATTATGTCACACACATATTTTACATTTTTAGTTGTTGAAATACCAACTATGTATATATCTTAACTCTTTAATTTATGTTGTATTTTTTTTTTCTGCATTACCCATAAGAATGTATCATCTAATGCACGTGTATGTCAGCAAAAAGCGAAACTAAAGTTCAATTGGGATGTTATACGATTAGGAGTCTGATTAGTATGACATCGGTGTCATATGACACTAACTTCAAAATTAATTGAATAGACTTTAAACAACTAATTCAAACCGTTCAAATCGATTTACTTTATGAGTGATGCGTTTACATACAAATTTTTTATATTTTTGAGTTATTTTAGTATCAAATCAAGCAGTAAAAAATATTGAAAAATGAATGTATTAAAATTAACTTAAAAACTCACACATTTGATTGCTTGACTTGATACTAAATAAATTTAAAAAATTATAAATTTTGCATGTAAATGCACAACTATTGAAGTAGATTGGTTTGAACGGTTTAGATTCTCCGTTTGAAGTCAATTTGATAGGTTTTGGAGTTGGTGTTATATAAGCTGAAATGACACTGATGTTATAGTAGCCGGACTCTGTTCTAGAATTAGTTCATACAAAAATATCAAACTTATTTTGCTCACAAGATGAGTTGGACATTTTTAAAAACTCAACTAGACATATCTACATCTAAAATACAGAAATAATTCTGTCAAAGAATTTCGCGATCAAAGTACTTTGCAGTAGCATTGCAATACTAGATTTATTACATACTTTCTGATTTGATTTTTTTTTTTTTTTTGCTAGTTCGCAACTCAACACGCTTCAAAAGAACAAAAAAGAAAAATCTACATTTTTTTCTTGAACAAAATATTGGATGTTTTCGCCAGCGAAAGCATTAAATGAAATTTTTTAAAATTTGAATGTGTTGTGTATCGCTGAGAGCGAAAATAAATTAACAACGCGTACTTTGAAATTGAAAACAAAAATCGATGTTCTAAGAAGCGCATCTGCACTAATTATTATATTCAAAACTGATACAAATTGGGAATCCCTCGTGATCACACACTAAATCAGTGAGGGTCTGTTCGGCAACATGGAAATTTTGGGGTAATGAGAATTTTTAATATGGTAATGAAAATTTTAATTTGTCAAAACCAAAGTTATTTAATCTATGAGAAATTTTAGATTATAGGTGTTTGACAAATGCATGAAAAATTTGTTAGGATGTTGGTTTGTTTTTCTTTTTATAGAAGATGTAATACTACAATTAAACAATATTAAGTGTATTAATACTAATCTCTGATTATGATCAATATAATTATATATATCAGATTCTAAAAAGTTTAAATGAGTGAATTGACTATAAATTGCAAATTGATATTAGAGTGAAATGTTTAGTAAAATTTATTTGTGCTTGTTTAGTAAAATTTAGTAGTCCGAATAAATCTTATATAGGTATAATTAATGATTAGTAGTGGTGATTAATTTTTTTTAAAAGAGCAAATAAAAAGAAATAGTTTATATGATTAGCTGCACTTTGAAGTTGTATTATTAAATTAAGTTGTATTATGTAAGTTTAATTATTATTGTTTAATTGATTATACTTTCTTTAATTAAATTTTGTCTTTGTTTAATTATGTTTGATATTACGTGTACGATAAAAACAATTTCCATGATGTATAAAATTTTGTCTTCATTGATGTATGATAAAAGTTAACGTATATGTTAACTTTGTTTAATTAATATTTTGGCAGCTTCATCATTTGAAAAAAAAAACGGAGGTCTAAGCTAATGGTTTTTTTTCCCATGAAATAGAAGGCAAAAAGTAGGAAGAAAACCTATAGAGGTATTACAAATAGGAATTTATACTTGACCTCCGAACAGGTCTCATGGCAAAATTCCTAAAATTTCAATTTTTTCCAAAATTTCCATGGGTATTGCTCCTACCGAACAGGCCCTGATTGTTCAACAAAATTATGTTGTATGCCTGCTGTTGATCACACAAAACAAAATCTAATTTTTCATATAACATAATTATTGTGTGAATTCCAAATACGTCCTCTTTAGGAGAGGGAAAATAATTTGTTGAAAAATAAGTTAATGAGCATTTTATATTCCGGAAAGCTGTCGGAATAATAGGAACAAATGTTAGCAATTTTCGGCCTAATTTAAGCCTATCAATTATCAGGAATTGAATTTGGGCCTAATTGAAAAATATATTTTAATCCATACACCTCACAACCCGTTCATAAAACCAAATAGAGGGCCCAAACGAAGTCCAAAATGACTCAAAATTGTTTTAGACTCGATATTGCATTTTTAAGTGACCCGGTCAAAAAAAAAGGAAATTTTTAATATTAAATTATTATTAAATAATAAATAGAAACAGAAAGAGTGTTTTCATTTTTGATGCTAGATGGATCTGAAAAAAAAAAATCAGATTCAAGCTTTGAAACCAACGTTCTTTCTATTTCACAAAAAAATTCAACAACTCTTTCTGTTTTAAAATTTTCCAAATACTATTTCAGAAAAGAATCCAGCACTCTTTCTGTTTCAAGAAAAACTCAGCCACTCTTTTAGAAGAAAATAGAAAACACAGATTTGAAAAAAATTCGGTTCTATAGTTTGGATCTCTGATTTTTTTTTTCCGGATCTATCTCTGGCTTTGTGAAGGTACTACTCTTAATGTATTCATTTATTATTTAATAATAATTTTCTATAAATATAATATTCTCCAAAAAAATATGCATTTGAGCTAGTGAAATTTAAAAGGCTAAACTTTCATATTTTTTTCTCACAAAATAAAATAAAAGTGACATAGACACATAGTCAAGTAATTACCCGACATTTTTATTAATATCCAAAGTTTAATACAAATTATTAATTATGCTCAGAATCGGACCTATTATCAAAAAATACCCAAGCCGGCCAGAAAATGGCCGGCTTAGGTCCCTCCCTAAGCCGGCCATTTTCTGGCCGGCTTGGTACCTTTTTTTTTTTTTTTTTTTTTTTTTTTTAAAGAGAGAGAGACACTATGAAGATCAAAATATTGAAATCTAACTCTGAAAATTTGAAATTTTTGTTTAAATTATTTGTTATATTACTTCTTTTGATGTATAATTAGCATATTTATACTAAAATACGATAGATTAATTGAAATTATGTTGAATAACACTAAATTATGTTAAATTACGCTAAATTACATTAAATTACGTTAAAATACGGTAAATTACGCTAAAATACAGTATGAATAGGGACGATATCTTCACTGAAAAGGAGAAAAACGACGATGAAACTTCAAACGGTCATAAAACGGCGCTCGAGTGTCCGATTTCAGCAAATGACCACTTTTCGGAAAGCTTGCGAAAATACGCATGCGTCTGTGCCGGCTATGCCGGATTTCGAAATTCATAATCGCCAAAAAACAAAGTAAAGAGCCTCAAAACTTGAGTTGAAGTTTCCGATTAAGATTTTCATTTCTATCATTCAATCCAAGTAGCTCAGTAAATTAGTTACATAATGAACTTGTAAAATACCAGTTTTTACTATTTTCGAAATTTTTTTACTATTTTTTATGATTCATGAAAGATGAGCAAAATCAGTCTACTATAGCGTAATTTTGTGTAGTTTAGCATAATTTACCGTATTTCAGCATTATTAGCGAAGTTATTGTAATTTTACATAATTTAGTATAATTGAACATAATTTATTGTAATATAGTGTAATTCAATATAATTTCAAGTATTCTAGCATATTTTAGTATAAATATGCTAATTATACATCAAAAGAAGTAGATGAGGGATCAAGTTACAACAAAGTTACAACAATCATTTTTTTCATTTTCAAAGTCCAAATCGTCGATCCAAACCGTTCAACATGATTATCTAAATAAAATGTGCTTGCAGATCAAATTTTACATTTTTTTTTAATTTTTTTACTATTTATTAAGATGGGTACAAAATTCAATGGTCTGAATATGACTATTTTTTGTAAAATACTTAATAAATAGTAAACAAATTCAAAAAAATGTAAAATTTGATCTGGAAGCACAGTTTATTGTGGAAATCATGTTGAACGGTTTGGATCGACGATTTGGACTTTGAAAATAAAAAAAATGATTGTTGTAACTTGATCCCTCCTCAAAGAAGTAATATAACAAATAATTTAAACAAAAATTTCAAATTTTCAGAGTTAGATTTCAATATTTTGATCTTCATAGTGTCTCTCTCTCTTTAAAAAAAAAAAAAAAAAGGTACCAAGCCGGCCAGAAAATAGCCGGCTTAGGGAGGGACCTAAGCCGGCCATTTTCTGGCCGGCTTGGGTATTTTTCGATAATAGGTCCGATTCTGGACATAATTAATAATTTGTATTAAACTTTGGATATTAATAAAAATGTCGGAGTAATTACACGCGACTTAAAAACTATGTCCGCACCTTCACACTTCACCGAAATTACAACTAAAATTTAACAATCGTCGCCCTTTATATATACAGTTATACACCATATTATCACCGACATTTTTATTAATATCCAAAGTTTAATACAAATTATTAATTATGTCCAGAATCGGACCTATTATCGAAAAATACCCAAGCCGGCCAGAAAATGGCCGGCTTAGGTCCCTCCCTAAGCCGGCTATTTTCTGGCCGGCTTGGTACCTTTTTTTTTTTTTTTTTAAAGAGAGAGAGACACTATGAAGATCAAAATATTGAAATCTAACTCTGAAAATTTGAAATTTTTGTTTAAATTATTTGTTATATTACTTCTTTGAGGAGGGATCAAGTTACAACAATCATTTTTTTTATTTTCAAAGTCCAAATCGTCGATCCAAACCGTTCAACATGATTTCCACAATAAACTGTGCTTCCAGATCAAATTTTACATTTTTTTGAATTTGTTTACTATTTATTAAGTATTTTACAAAAAATAGTCATATTCAGACCATTGAATTTTGTACCCATCTTAATAAATAGTAAAAAAATTAAAAAAAAATGTAAAATTTGATCTGCAAGCACATTTTATTTAGATAATCATGTTGAACGGTTTGGATCGACGATTTGGACTTTGAAAATGAAAAAAATGATTGTTGTAACTTGATCCCTCCTCAAAGAAGTAATATAACAAATAATTTAAACAAAAATTTCAAATTTTCAGAGTTAGATTTCAATATTTTGATCTTCATAGTGTCTCTCTCTCTTTAAAAAAAAAAAAAAAAAGGTACCAAGCCGGCCAGAAAATAGCCGGCTTAGGGAGGGACCTAAGCCGGCCATTTTCTGGCCGGCTTGGGTATTTTTCGATAATAGGTCCGATTCTGGACATAATTAATAATTTGTATTAAACTTTGGATATTAATAAAAATGTCGGAGTAATTACACGCGACTTAAAAACTATGTCCGCACCTTCACACTTCACCGAAATTACAACTAAAATTTAACAATCGTCGCCCTTTATATATACAGTTATACACCATATTATCACCGACATTTTTATTAATATCCAAAGTTTAATACAAATTATTAATTATACCCAGAATCGGACCAATTATCGATATATACCCAAGCCGGCCATTTTCAGGCCGGCTATGTACCCTCCCTAAGCCGGCTATGTACCTTTTTTTTTTTTTTTTTTTTACCCGCATTTCACCCTTTATATACCCCTTTTTCTCTCTCTCCTCTCACAATTCTCTCATCTTCAACCGAATTCTCTCTTCTTTAAGGTAAATTTTTTTTTTATCTAATTTAATTTTTAATTTATTTATTTTAGGGTTTAGGATTTAGGTTTTAGGTGTTATAATTTAGATTATGTTGTTGTAATTTAGTGTAATTAGCTAAGTTAACCAATATTTAGTTTAATTAGCATAATTGACCAATATTTAGGGTATTTTGGCATTTTTTACCATAATTATGCTGATTAAGCGTAATTTTACCGAAATTAGCACTTTTGACCAATATTTAGGGTATTTTGGTCTTTTTTACCATAATTAGGCTAATTAAGCGCAATTTAGTGTAATTAGCACAGATGACCAATATTTAGAGTATTTTGGTCTTTTTTACCATAGTTATGCTTATTAAGCGTAATTTTACCGAAATTAGCACGTTTGACCAATTTTTAGGGTATTTTGGCATTTTTTACCATAATTATGCTGATTAAGCGTAATTTTACCGAAATTAGCACGTTTAACCAATTTTTAAGGTATTTTGGTCCTTTTTACCATAATTAGACTGATTAAGCGTAATTTTACCGAAATTAGCACGTTTGACCAATTTTTAGGGTATTTTGGTCTTTTTTACCATAATTAGACTGATTAAGCGTAATTTAGTGTAATTAGCACAGATGACCAATTTTTAGGGTATTTTGGTCTTTTTTACCATAATTAGGCTAATGAAGCATAATTTAGTGTAATTAGCACAGATGACTAATATTTAGGGTATTTTGGCCTTTTTTACCATAATTATGCTGATCAAGCGTAATTTCACCGAATTTAGGTTATTTTAGATATCAGGATGCCTAGAGCACGGCCTACCCAGCGTCCAGTAGTGGACGAGCCGATCAGTACCAGCAGCACGGAGCACATCAGTCCTCTCCTGTGGATTCCCCACAGCGAGCACCGACTCTCACTGGCTTCTCGTGAGGTACGTTCCTTTTCTTATATTTTCATTAAATTTTGTTGGATTTAAATTTTATTATGTTATCACCATGCGGATTACATTTTTCAACGCAGGACACGGATCTTCTAGATGTGAAGTTGAGGTGCGTTCACATGAGGTACTACGAGGTGATGGAGCCGTACCTCATCAACCTGGGTCTCTACCAGGTTGTGGACATCGTGCGGATAGAGAAGAGCATCATCAATGCATCTCTCATCGCTGGACTGGTGGAGCGATGACGTCCCGAGACGCACACGTTTCACATGCCATTCGGAGAGATGACAGTGACTCTCCAGGATGTGAGTGCTCTCTGGGGTTTGTCTATCCGTGGCACACCCGTCGGCGGCGTCTCTGACAACACCAGCTTCGCAGGTTATGTCGAGGAGTTGTTGGGAGCTGATCCTTCCTATATCATTGGGGAACATGGGAGGTCGAAGTTTCATTTGCGGATGACGAGGTTACGGCAGCACTTCATCGCGGGTCTCTCGGCAGATTCCACCGAGCTGGAGATTCAGAGGTAAATTTTTATTAATATCTACTAATTAATTTATAATACGATGATTATATTAGAATTTTTATATGTTTTGTATTGCAGATATAAACGGGGCTACGTGATGGACCTTTTTGGTTCTGTCATGTTTCATGATTCCAGCGGTGATCAGATGCCGATGATGTATCTCCCGTTGCTGATGAAGATTGAGCGGCCGACGTCGTACAACTGGGGTGGAGCTGTCCTGGCGTATCTGTACTACCACCTGTGTCGTAGTAGTGAGGTAAGTCACCAACTCTTATTTTAGTGTAAATTATTTAATCAATCAATCCATCAAAATACACTGACGTGTAATGTTCTTGAAAATGAAGCCGACGGCGAAGCAGATGTACGGGCCGGTACTCCTGCTTCAGCACTGGTCGTGGTCACGGCTACCGGTGGGCCGTCCTATCCCCAATGAGGCGCCGAATTGGGGAGAGCCAGATGTGTTTCACTGCCCGGCATACGCCAAGAAGTGGTACGGTTTCCACCACTACCAGGATCGGACCCACGGTGCTAGCTGTTGGGATCAGGCCAGTCCGGTCAGAGCTTCAGAGTTTGCCTGAGCCTCTTGTTGAGTGGACGCCGTACGATCAGTTGTACGAGGAGTTCCTCTTGCCGGGCAGTGTGACTGACGAGCAGGAGCGGGAGATGTGGTTCTATCGAGGTCCACTCATACATTTCTGGATAGTGGAGCACCACTATCCAGATCGGGTGCTCCGCCAGTTTGGTCGAGCGGCGTTGATTCCCATAGACCCATCTTTACGAGTTACCGCACAGAGACCTGCACCGGTAAGTGTATTTATTAAATAAATCATATTACTTGATAGTTTTTTATTGCAACTAACGTCTTCTTTACAGCGTTACCCACCGAGCGCGACTGGATAAGGACTGGAGCACCCATTACGATGCATACTACACGACGGCCTTGGATCCTCAGTATGCAGACTTCTATCACGAGCCAGATGTGCTTCAGCAGACCCAGGGGGATCCCCAGTTGAGGTACGATGTATGGTACACGCAGGTCTGCATGGCGAGTGTCTATCTGCAGGGTGATTACGGTGCCCATCTCCGCGACAGGATCAAAACGGATGATGGTTACCATCCCAACGGTCGTGGATGGGCTCGCCAGGTAAAGCACTTAAAACCACAAGGTTTGATCTAACTTAGTAATACATCAAGGTTTGATCTGACATGCTAAATTTTTTTCAGCTTTTGACCGCGATCAAGGAGTGCGGGCATGGGATCCGCATGCTGGGAAAGAAGAACTGGAGACGGCTTGGGTACCGCACCCTCAAGAAGAATGCGAATGTGGTTGAGGATGCCGGGCACGGTGGAAAGATCATCGGTATGCTGCGAGACGCCAGAGAGAACATCAACTGGCGTGAGATAGATCCGCAGGAGCCCGATCCGAGCCCGGTTCTGATGGATGATATGCCATCTTCCCCAGATTCACATCCAGAGTGGGACTACCATCGTTGGGTATTGTCCGACATTGGGTGGACGGCATGGTACGACGAGCATGGACGTCCGGTGCAGCCTTATGTATGTCATACTTCAGTATCTGTCAGGTTTTAATAAATTTCTTCATTCAGATCAAATTTAATAATTTATGTGTATGATTGCAGAGTCCAGCAGAGATGCCACCACAGCCACCACCTGCGGAGACCGATACTTCTGAGTACGAGTCCCTCTCGTGCAGTCTCCACGAGTTCGAGGAGATCATGTCGGCACCGACATGGCCCCGATATGGCACAGAGATGCCGCATGATGGAGAGGCTAGTGGTAGCGGGTCTCATACTCAGCCTGCCTTTGGGACTGGGTTTGCCGCATCTATCTTCGCTACACCTCCGCCAGTACCGACAGTCTCCACGGGCGATGCCAGATGGGATACTGCCGAGCAGATACTGAGGTCTGCCGATGCCCCAGATGAACCCGAGAGAGACGGAGCCTGGCCGCGCTGGCGCCGGGCGAACGCCGGAGTACCGCCTCAGCGATATTCTCCCTCTCCGTTTTAGTTGTATTTTTATTAGTTTTGTACTATTTATATTTGATATACTATTTATATTTTGTATATTTGGATTATCCTATATTTCGGTTCTTGTGTATGTGTGCTTTTATGGTACTATTTTTATATTTTACATATCAAAATAAATTATCATGATAATGCTAAACAGAAAATATAACAACATTAAAATAGTAGCACAACATAAAAAATAGTACCACAATGTAGCGTATTTCAATTAATATAGCGTATGATAAAGTAATGTAATGTAATTTAGCGTAATTTAACATAATATAGTGTTATTCAATATAATTTCAATTAATATAGCATATTTTAGTATAAATATGCTAATTATATATCAAAAGAAGTAATATAACAAATAATTTAAATAAAAAATTTCCAATTTTCAGTGTTAAATTTCAATACTTTGATCTTCATAGTGTCTTTCTCTAAAATGCGGGTAAAAAAAAAAAAAAAAAAAGGTACATAGCCGGCCATAAAATGGCCGGCTTAGGGAGGGTACATAGCCGGCCAGAAAATGGCCGGCTTGGGTATATCTCGATAATTGATCCGATTCTGGGTATAATTAATAATTTGTATTAAACTTTGGATATTAATAAAAATGTCGGATATTATCATAATGTATAATTATTATAGTTCGGGGAGCTAACTTTATCTTTTCTCTAAAGTTTGAGGGCTAATTTGATTTTTTTTTCGGCAAATATTAAAAACAAAATGAAAGTTTGGGAGAAAAAAAAGTCAGTGACCAAAAGCTAAATTTTTTCTTCTCAAAACAATTAAATTTTAAAAAAAGTAATTAAGATTTATATATAACATATTTGTCGATTTTTATAATGTAAGATTCATTTGATGATGTTCCGAGGTCGTTTAATTTATGTTATTAATTTGTTCGTATCATCTGATAAACGACCGAAATTTTTATTTATAACATTTTTTCAAACAAAATAAACCAAAACACCTCTGTTTCTAGGGAATTCGATTTCTACCTAGGCCGCTCTGGCATTCTGCGGCCTCAAACACTGGGGTCCGCACAACGCCAATGCGGCCCCAGTCAGAGGGCCGCACAATACCCCTACGGCCTCATATTTTTTGTTTTTTGTTTTTTTGTAAGTGCACAAATTCCAAGGGGATTAGAGTGTGAAGCACAAATTCCAAAGCTATTTCTTGAAATGAATAGCTTTAAAACCAAAGGTTTAAAAAAAAAATGAATAGGGCTGCAGGGGTATTGTGCGGCCTTCTGATTGGGGCCGCATCGGCATTGTGGGGACTCTCCATGTTTGAGGCCGCAGAATGCCAGAGCGGCCTGGGTAGAAATCGAATTCCTTCAAACTAGAGTATTTTGGTTTATTTTTTTATATTATAGTAGAAATAAAAATTTCGGGATAAACACAAACAAGCACATCAAATTCATTAGTTTTTTAGCCATCGTAATTGTATAATTTATATCATATTCACAGTATTAAACTTTTAATAAAGAATTGTTAGGATTCATTCTAAATAATAAAATTATCCCAATTCCGATCCAAACAATTTCTCGGGTTTGGACATAGTAAACTAAACCGTACATATGTTCTAAATTATTTAATATATACAGACAAAATAATAGAATTTTATTTTGTGTGTGACAAATCCAAGAATGTTATTTCTATGCATATATGTTTTGCTGTTTTGATTAACTTGTAATAAAATAGTAAAAGATGATACTGATACCTTAGTACCGATATAAGAATTGGTACCAGTAAAGTTATATGTGTCACTTTGTAGGGAGATGATACTGGTACCTAGGTGAATAGGTACCAGTGAGGTTTTAGAGGTTTTATTTTTCTTCTTTTGAGGATATTGTATATAGTTATTTCTTTATTGAAACATGTAGTTGTTGCTACTTTTTCAAAGAATTATTAAAAATCCAAAAGAGAGACTGGGAGAAATTATGAGACAAAACGGAGTAAGAGAAGAGAAAGCGAAGCAACCATTGTCGGGAAAAGAAGTTTCGACCTTCTGAAATGCTGGGCCCATCAGTCCATCACCCAGAGAATGGCAAACACAGAAATGTTTATTTTTTTGTTTATAGGGGTTATTTTGGGACAACATTGGCAGGGAGCTGGTATGACCAGCTGGGCGAATCTAGGTATAGTCCAAGAATACTTAACAATCTCTATAATTTTAAATTTTTTAGTTATATATATTGAAATTTAATTTAATTGAACTTTTCGACTCATTCTAAAAAAACAAAGATATGATAAGACGACAAACCAAGAAATACATTTGAAATGTTTTTAAGAATTATTTTCAAACTCATACGACAAAAGCTCTAACATTTATTTAATAATTGCCTTTTTAGTCCAACTCTGCTATGAATTATGAATTATGATATGATTTTGGACATTTTTAAATATTTGGAACGAGGTCCTTTAGAAAAAGACCACGAACCATATAGCGAAGCATTAATAACAGTCATTCACCGATAATCTTGGAGATGAGCGGAAGGATGGTGCAGAAAACCAGTATGAGAATTGCAAGCCATAAGTTGTTGGGTGCCATCACCGCTGAATTATGGTTAATTTTCGAAATTTATAAACTTTGTTTTTTTTTGCTCTTATGTTTTTTATTGTTAAAATACTTTTTTTTAACATTTAAGGCAAAGTCAATTCTAGCTATTTTTTTTTGTATTTTTGGCTTGATTAAACTCTTAGTTTACTCCAACCTCTTATGTTCACAAGTGTTTTTAGCTCTAATTTGTGCCTCTTCATTTTAGAATTGGATATTAATTACAAAATTAAAATGTTACTTTTAAATATAAATCTAAAAAGGTTCAAATCGTATGCTTGCTCATTCTAAACTCATGCCTCACACGTTTTTCATCTTTATAATTGACAAGTCCATTTTGTATCTTTTCTTAGTTGTCATGATGTCAACAGCATACCAAATGCCTCTTATGACTTATGAGAAGTTGTTCTGAATTCTATGACTAAAGTACCTACTACATATACATCATTATGTCACAAACATATTTTATATTTTTAGTTGTTGAAATACCAACTATGTATGTATCCTAACTCTTCAATATATACATGTTCTATTTATTTTCTGCATTATCTCTAAAAATGTATCATATCATGCATGTGCATGTCAATAAAAAGCAAAATTAAAGCAAAATATGTTTCCATTCCCACAAAAATTTCAGTTGGCGAACATATCCTAAATTTGTATTAAAAAATTCTCATTCATAAAAAAAAATATCGCACTTATTTTGCTCACAAAGATGAAACGGATATTTTTAAAAACTCAACTAGACATATCTGCATCTAAAATACCCAACTAAACATATATACATCTAAATAGAGAGAATTCTCTGTTCAAACTTTTCACGATTATAGTTACTTTGCAGTAGCATTGTAATTAAAAGATTTTGAAATATTCTAAACGTTGCGGAAGAATTACAATATAAGTTTTATATAAGAGAGTATTAATAAAAAAAATGATGTAGTTATTTGATTTCTTTTTTACTAGCTCGTAATTCAACTTGCTCCAAAAGATTAAAAATAATGCTACATTTTTTCTTTAACGGCCATAACTATCTGTAAACATCATATTCATGCTTTGTTTAGATTAAAAAAATTGATTTAAAAACTGCAGCTGAACCGTTTTAATGACTAAATAAGTTTTAGATGAAATGAAAGGGCAACGGTGAATAATCAGCAAATGGTATTGGATGCTTTCACATGCGTGAGCATTTGAAAGCACTTTTATTAAATAAAAACTTTTTAAATTTGAAAGGGTCCTGGGCATAAAAGTCATGGGCATTTGAACTCCTCATTTAAAAATAGTTGTCAACCATCAAATAAAAATTAAATTAATTTTAATTTATAAATCTCTATATTCATACAATTAACTTTTAGAAACAGTTAGAAATTGATCTTTTTTTTAAATAAAGAAATTAGAAATTATGTTACATCCAAAAAGTAAAATGAGAAGTGTCAACGTGCTTTTAGATATAAAAAAAGAAATCTCAATACTGATATTCTTAGACGCCATATTTTCTCTAAAGTTTGAGGGTTAATCTGCTTTTTTTTGTTTTAAATTAGTTTTTTTTTAAAAGAAGTTTACTGACCAAAATCAATTTTTTTCCCTCCCCAATTTGATTAGTTTGATGGACGCAATTTTATAATTTAAGTATCATTTGAATTGAGTTTTATCTATTCTTTTTTTTCTTAGAGACTGTGAAGTGGTGAAAGGGGCTCGAATTCTTGATCTTTAGATATCCAACAGTTCTAGAACTTTTTCTAGCTAACTGCGCTACCGCTCCATTCTTTTGAATTGAGTTTTGTTGTTTATTTTGTTAATTAGTTTGTATCGTCTGATGAATGAAACAAAATGCATCAAATTTTATGTGTTTTTTAGCCATAATAAATGAATAATGTGATAGTTTACATTCTCTATCTAGTTTTATCATTCTCTCTCTAATAATTATTATTATTATTTTTTAATGAAATTATCGTAAATAATTGTACCATACAAATTGGATAGTATAAGCCCACGACTGATATAATTTATTTACTACTTTTGCATTGAACCATGCAAACTTTATTAATTACTAAGAATTGAAAATGTATACATGTTCAGTTTAACTTAGTTCAAGTTAATTCTATTTTCGTCCCACCTTGCCAAAAACAAAAATATCTTATGATTAAATTCATGAACATATCAATCTTTTGGTTCTTTTTTTTTATCTTGCACCCAAAAGATAACAATAATTTGTTCAACCAATAAAGGCAAACGTAACTTTTGAAAAGTCTAGGAATAGTCATAGCTTAGAGAAAAGATATTGATTTAAAATTGAGTCATAATTGAGTCATGCATAATGCATGATGAAAGAGTATCAAATGATACTTTATTAATAAATTTACATGCCGATTAGATTCGGTACAAAATAATTGATAAATATTGATCGAGTGAGTCTATGCTACTATGTATAGCACGGATTGGTCCGTATTACAGATTAATATTTTTGTTTTCAAAATTCTAACGGTCAATCCGAACATTCAACATGATTTTCATATGAGAATGTACTTGTAGGCTAAATTTTCTATTTTTTAGAATTTATTTACTATTTTTTTAGATAGGTAGAAAATCACTGTTTTCGGATGGTCTAGAATTTTCAGATCAAGTGATTTTCTATCTATTTTAAAAAATATAGTAAAACAATTCGAAAAAAAATATAAAATTTAGTCTGCAAGTACAAATTTAGTCTACAAGTACCATAGAAAATCAGTTGATCACGTTGAACGGTTCTGATCGACCATTAGAATTTTCAAAATGAGAATACAGCTCCGTAGTATGAATTAATCCGTGCTATGTATAGTACCATAGACTCACTCATATTGATCATACAAGAATGCAAAAGGTGAGTTCTTAATCCATAAAAAGAGAGGAAAAATATGAAATATGAAGAATTAAGAGTAAGAGGGAAAAGATAAGAAGAAAAGACAAAGTGATTTGAACAAAACTAAGTGGAGCTGTGCACCTAATTGACACGGCGTGGTTTAGACAATTGAACAAAAAGTAACAAAGCCATTTCAATTGAGTTTGTTAAGGCATCAATACAAGCAACTTTTGAGGTGGTTCATTTAATAATTAATAGTTTCACCGCTATTGATAATAGACTCACAACATAAAGCCGCTTGTATTCATCAATCCACAACGCCTAATAATAGGCTTGTTGGAGAGTTGTTGCAGGGGATTGGATTTCGTTTAAAGGTTTTGGACAAATTTTTATTTGATTTATGTTAAGATTTTTGAATTTAGTTAACAATCGATAAAGAACATACTCAAATTAACAAATAAAATTATGCATATGTTGTTTATAATTTAGATAGTTCTTATGTCACAGTAAATATAATTGAAAGTTTAATGGCAATTTATTATGAGATATAAATAATAATAATATAGTTTAATTTATTGACACTTACTCGAATTTCACCAAATAATGTAGTTTACCCGAAATTTACCCGATTGTCGATTGTCCATTTGACTAAAAGGAAATTTATCCGAAATTTTCCGGCTGTCCACTTGTCGATAAGGTAATTTACTCGAAATTTATATAAAAGGAAATTTACCTGAAACTTATCTAAAAAGAAATTTACCCGATTGTCCATTTGTCTAAAAGGAAATTTACCCAAATTTATTCCGGCTGTCCATTTGTCTTAAAGAAAATTTACCCGAAATTTATTAAAAATAATATTTACAAGAAATTTGTTTAAACGGTAATTTACCTCAAATTTGTCTAAAAGTAAATTTACACGATTGTCCAATTATCTAAAAGGAAATTTATACGAAATTCAACTGAAATTTGTCTAAAAGAAAATTTTCGCAGCTATCTAAAACGAAATTCAACATAAATATACTCTAATACAAACAGAAATACTCTTTAATGACATAAAAACCCAACTGTCCATTTGTTTAAAAGGAAATTTAACCAAAATTTTCCCGACTTTTCCATTTGTCTAAAAGGAAATTTACACAAAATTTTCTCGACTTTTCATTTGTCTAAAAGAAAATTTACCTAAAAATTGTCTAAAAGGAAATTTACCCGAAATTTTCCCGACTTTCCATTTGTTTAAAAGAAAATTTACCTAAAATTTGTCAATAAGAAAATTTACCGAACTATTCATTTGTTAAAAAGGAAATTTATCCGACTGTCATTTGTCTAAAAGGAAATATACCTGAAATTTTTTCAACTTTCCATTTGTCTAAAAGGAAATTTATCTAAGAGAAAATTTGTCTAAAAGGAAATTTAGCCCAAATTTGTCTGTGTTTGGATGAGGCAAAAAATATTGCTATCCTAGATTAGCGACTATTCCGAACTACTATTCTATGTTTGGATGTGTTTGGGTTAGCAAAAAAAGACTATTTTTTGTTTGTCTTTTATGAGTTAGCATGCTATTCTACTAACCCAACCAAAAGTTGGGTCACTATCTCAAATTTGGGTTAGCTCACTATTCTCACTAACCCGATTGTCCATTTGTCTAAAAGAAAATTTCGGGTAAATTTATCTATAAGTGAATTTAATTAAAATTTGTCTAAAAGAAAATTTACCCGACCATCCATTTTTTAAATGAAAATTTACCGGACTGTCCATTTGTTAAAAAGGAAATTAATCCGAAATTTGTTTAAAAGGAAATTTATCATAAATTATTTAAAAGGAAATTTTCCCGACTTTCCATTTGTCTAAGTGGAAATTTATCTAAAAGAAAATTTACCTAAAATTTGTATAAAAGGAAATTTATCCGACCGTCCATTTATCTAAAAGAAAATTTACCCGATTGTTCAATATGTATAAAAGAATTATCTGAATTATGTCTAAAAAAAATTTACCTAAATTTTGTCTAAAAAGAAATTTACCTGAAATTTGTCTAAAAGAAATTTATCCGACCGTCTATTTGTCTAAAGTAATTTTCCTAGACCGTCCATTTGTCTAAAGTAATTTTCCTAGACCGTCCATTTGGTTAAAAGTAAATTTATCTGAAATTTGTATAAAAGGAAATTTACACGACTGTCCATATGTCTAAAAGTAAATTTACCCGAAATTTATCTAAATGGAAATTCACCTGAAATTTGTCTAAAAAGAAATTTACCTAACTCTTCTTGTCTAAAAGAAAATTTACCCGACTGTCCATTTGTTTAAAAGTAAATTTACCTAAGTATAAAAGAAAATTTACACGACTGTCCATATGTCTAAAAGGAAAATTTCCCAAAATTTATCTAAAAGAAAATTCACCTGAAATTTGTCTAAAAAGAAATGTACCTGATTCTTCATTTGTCTAAAAAGAAATTTACCCAGCTATCCATTTGTCTAAAAAGAAATTTACCCAAAATTTATCTAAAAAGAAATTCACATGAAATTTGTTTAAAAGAAAATTTTCCTGTCAGTTCATTTGTTTAAAAGAAATTGATCTGAAATTTGTCTAAAGAATATTTAACTGAAATTTATTTTAGAAGGAAATTTACTGGAAATTGTCTAAAAGGAAATTTCCCAAGCTTGTTCATTTGTCTAAAAAGAAATTTATCAGAAATTTATGTAAAAGGAAATTTACCTAAAATTTTGTCTAAAATGAAATTTACCCAAAATTTGTCTAGAAGGATTTTTTATCCTACTGTCTATCTGTGTAAAAGAAAAATTACCCGATATTTTTCTAACTTTCCATTTGTCTAAAAGGAAATTTATCCAATGGTCCATTTATTAAAAACAAATTTACCCGAAATTTACCTAAAAGGAAATTCACCTGAAATTTCTCTAAAAGAAAATTTTTCCAGCAGTAATTTGTCTAAAAAGAAATTTATCCAAAATTTATCTGAAATTTGTCTAAAAGGAAATTTACTCGACCATCCATTTGTCTAAAAGGAAATTTATCCGACAAACCATTTGTACATAAATAAATGTACCAGAAATTTATCTAAAAGGAAATTTATCTGCAATTTGTCTAAAAGAAAATTTACCCATCTGTCCATATGTCTAAAAAGAAATTTGTCCAAAATTTATTTAAAAGTAAATTCACCTATTTGTCTAAAAGTAAATTTTACCCGACTATTCATTTGTCTAAAAAGAAAATTTACCCGAAATTTATCTTAAAGGAAATTTACCTGAAATTTGTCTAAAAGGAAATTTACTTGACTATCCATTTGTTAAAAAAGAAATTTACTCGAAATTTGTCTAAAATGAAATTTACCCAACTGTCTATTTGCTTAAAAGGAAATTTACCTGAAATTTTTCCCGACTTTTCAGTTGTCCAAAAGGAAATTTATCTAAATGAAAATTTATCTAAAATTTGTCTAAAAGGAAATTTAATTTACCCGATCGTCTATCTGTCTAAAAGGAAAGTTATCCTAAATTTCATGATTGTCCATTTGTCTAAAAATAAATATCCAATATTTTCCGGCCTTTTTATTTGTCTAAAATGAAATTTACCCAAAATTTATCTAAAAGGAAATTTACCTGATATTTGTCTAAAAGAAAATTTACCCGACTGCTCATTTGTCTAAAAGAAAATTTAACCGAAATTTGTCTAAATTTTTTTTTTAGCAAACTGTTCATTTGTCTAAAAAGAAATTTACCCACAATCAAGTAAGCAAGATCATAAAATGAATTTTGCTACACAGTACAAAATAATAATTGGAATCTACTAATTAATATATTTAGAAACGAAACACAGACCCTACCCAGGCACCCAGCCTATTCCAACCCATTACCCCTCGTAGCTTGTTTAGTTTAAAGTCCACCATATCTCCATTCTTATTTAAACACATAGATGTTCTGTTCTGTTCGGTTGTGATTAAATGATATGGGATTAAATATCAGTCTTTTAATCAAATAGTCTGTCTTTTTTTATTCTATACATTTTTTTGATGTTCTTCTATGTGTAGAAGTCTAAATTTATTTAGGCACGTGCTCGTTACATGCAAATTGTATCATTTTTCTGATTGGTTCTCACTTATTTTCATTTCTTAAATATCATTTATAAAAAATTTAGATTGATCGATAATTAATTGATTGATCATGTCTTCATTTCTTTTCATTTTTTTAAATCATTTAAGAAATGTTATTTGTCATTTAATATGTTATTTTGTATGAAATATTCATATTAAAATATATTATAAAGATAAAAAAAAATATGCATGATATTTATTGAAATATGTCATTTAAGGAATGCTATTTACGTGTAGATGTCATTTAATATGTCATTTAGTAATGTTATTTGCTATTTAGTTTATTTTCTTTTATGAAAATATGTCATTTTGTATGAGGTATTTTTTGTTCTATTATAATATTTCCCTGTTGTAACGCATGGGCACAATACTAGTCTATATTTACTTCTTCTTCTTTTTTTATAAAAGGCATACAAGATTCCCATTTCATTTCCATAAAATAGTAGTTAAAATACAAGTAAAAGGAGAACTAATCGCTATTACGGAATGCTATGAAGCTCTAACACCGAGCAAAATACATAAGCACGGCGTTTGACTAACCACCAAAATACGGTAAGAGCAAAATAACAGATTAAAACTAAAACACTGTTGTTAGCGCTATGGAAAGATAATGATCCTATCATAGGATCTATAAAAAATGCTTGATACTGCTTCATGTGACTCTAATCATCAGCCACCTGCAGCGGCACTAATGCCCCTGTTGGTTCATCTTCAGCCATGTATTCCATGAGTTGGTTGTCAGTTGGGTCCCACACGCGAAGAGGGATTGCATTGAGATCTTTTGGCAGCCATTCTGCTGCAGCTTCCTCTAGTTTTTTTATCCATATTCCCTGTCAAATATTCAATAACCGAAATGATTAAAATAATAAGGTTTCTAGCAGTTTTTCTCGGACTATTTTGGAAACAAATATCGTTTCGGTGTTGTCAAATAGTCGAACAAACTGCACTAAGAACAATTAAAACCCTAATTGATCCCTTGATGTAAGGCTACAAGCAAACTGAAATATCTCTTTACAGGAAGTCCAAGTAGGTAGGTACAGGTTACTATTGCCTAACCATAACCAAATTTGCTGTGCTTGAGGACACTTAAGAAACAAATGATTGGTATTTTCTTTTTTGGTACAGAAATGACATTTGACTCTACCAGACCAGTCTTTCTTTCTTAAGTTTTGCTTAGTTAGGATACGATTATGAAGAACCAGCCAAATAAAAAATTTGATTTTAGGTGGAATTGGTAGCTCCCATATTACAGCATAGGTATTGGCCTTAATCCCCCTAAAGTTGAGAAGTTGGTATATCGATTTAACCGTAAACTGCTCTAAATTGTCCCATTTTCAAGCAATTTTGTCCATACAATGAGTAAAACTAAAAGAACTAATAAGATATAGAATCCATTCCTTAGCTTAGTCTATATTTACTTATGTTTGTATTTGGAGGTGTTTAAATGATCGGCTCGGTTGAAACCAAAATAGAATAAGTAAACCGTTATTTTGGCTAATAACCCGGCCCCGCAAAGCACCCCTCTCCTCCAAACAAAAAAATTAGCCAAACTTGTATCCTACAATAACCAAATATACACTATAATAGTTAGTTAAGTATACATTTTATTTATAAGGATGTGTGCTAATATTATTCCAAACAAGATCCTTCACTGTTTATACCTAAATTACTAGTTTGATCTAGTGTCATCCACGCAATTTTGACGAGAATTCAGGTCACTGTTACTCTTTTAAGTGAAACTTCAATTTTTGGTGTTAAAAAAATTATGTCTTAGATGTTTATACTAGAACATTTTGACATTTTGGTGTTAAGAGTATCGATTTCATATCCATTACTTTTATAATTAGAACTTCAACTAATTGGACTTAAGAATGAAGATATTAGGTGTTTATAACAGTAACCGCTAATAATAAAACTTCTCACCGAACGCTTGAGTTATGATTTTGCACATATTTTAATTTTGCCGCATGCTAGAGCTCCTAAATTTTAATTGACTTAGATTTGAGTTGTATTTTACCTACCATACAGACAACACACTGTCCGTTATAACATTTTCGTCTTTATCGTTTCGCACTAATCACCTTAAATATAAAATATCAAGTGTTTATTATAAGAATCTTGTAAATTTTACTTAAATTTTTTACTAGAAAAACGACATAAACTGCACTAGTTTACATAAGACGTCATTTCTGGTTGTCCCATTTTATTCAAACATTAGAATTTGATTAAAAAAAGTTTCCAGTCTATTTATTAAAATATTCTGAATGGGAATGAGGCTATGTAACATGCATGTTACGGATTGAGTGTGTTATGAATTTATATTTATATTTTTAAAGTTTAAATTGTTGACCAGAACTATTAAACATAATCTCCATATGTTAATATACTTGAAGATCAAAATATATATATTTTAATTTATTAATATTTTTTAATTTTTCAACCTATCTAAAAAATAGTAAAAAAACTAAAAAAAATGTGAACTTTGATCTCGAGTACAATTTCATATGGAGATCGTATTTAACGGTTCAGATCAACTTTTTAAACTTTAAATTAGAGATATATATTCACTTCACATCACCAGCATCAAAGACTAGCTAACACACTAACCCTGGACCCAAGTGAAAGGCCTCAGCACATACATCATTGACCAGACGTTTACTCCCGTAGTCAAATCCTACAATGTCATCCACAGTTAAGTCCCATACACAAGGGGCACATGCACAACAAAAACATACTAGAGTATCTAAAATTACTAAATTAGACTTATTACAACCAAGCTACATAATTAGCACAAAAGGTAACACATATAGGGCTAAGGGCCTGTTCGGCTGCCACGCGGAAATGGGAATGGGATTGGGATCGGATCCAATTTGAATGGCCGAAACACTGTGCGCGTGGGAAAAAAAAATTCACTCTGAGTGAATTTTTTTTCCCACGGCCACAGTGGCAGCCGAACAGGGCCTAAAAGTGTTATAAAGATCCAGCATCACCATTCCCTCCAGAAGCAGGGAATGATCCAGGATTTTCGTCAGAGGGCAAAAAAATAGCGAATTGGGTTTAAATAGCTAATTTAGTTCAACCCAATTAGCTAATCGGATACTAGATAAAAAACACAATACTCTAACTTATAATTTTCAATGCTTTAACTTTTAATTCTAATTATCAATCAAAATTCAAAAAAATTATTCTAATTTTAATCCTAAATTTAACCCAAATTACAAATCTTGATTTCAAATGGGGGACAAACAAACCCAAAAAGAGACAAAGTCGGTTCGGACCTATCAATTTCTATAAAAACTCAAAATCCATGGGGGTCCGCCACTGCCCAGGATTCTCTGTGGTGGTGTCTCCATCTATCACTATCACTTGAGCTCCTCCACTCATAGTGACAAATGAATATATAGTTCGGGTTCGGTTCAGCGGGATCAAAAGTTCGTAATTCGAAAATAATCCGGATATAATTCGGAAATGATTCGGTACCACAAGGAAGCAAAAAAAAAAAATAACGAAAAAAAAATTTTATTCGCGAATAAAACGTATAATACATTTTTTTGCGTTTTATTCGGTGTTCGATTCAGAAACGTAAAAAAAACGAATTATACGCAAATTATTTGCATGTTATGTTACTGTGCCTCCACCCCAGTCATTCATTTCAGTGGTATTTCTTCAACTTCAGTAGGAGACCAATCAGACAGCTCTTGTTCCACCTCCCGTTTCAGATTGCCTGCCCGTAATATGTATTACCATAGCCTCACTAATCTGAATGGTATAAGATTCGAATTCTTCATTTGTTTTGAGAGCGCGTTAAAACATACCTCAAAGTTCCTCTAAAAATATTTAATGTTTATTATATAGAAAGGTCTCTCTAATACAGAATAAAAATATTAACAGTATTGTTTTTAACTTCATGCAGCTCGTTAATAAAATAGTCAAAATAAAAAATCATATATATAGCTCATATATAGCCCCCGATGCCAGGTTAGTAGAACATTTTAAAGTCAGCACGGTACGCATCTACTGTTCAATTAGGTAAGTCGAATCTGACACATGATTAGGTGCGACCCATTATCCAGGACATATATAGGTGAAACCAACAAATAGTACATGCAAGCTAATTAAATTATTACCATTAAAAGCCAACCTAAATTATTAGCAATCATGTACAACTGTCAAAGTGTCAATTCATGCCTCCTTTTTGTTTTCTGCTCCTCGACCTAATTTTTGTTTTTTTATATGTTTTTTTTCTTATTCTATGAGGCTAGTTAGCAACTTAGCACACAGAAAATGTTTTTTGAGACCAGCTAATAGCCCAATAGTCACTCTGGATTTTGAAATTCCACAATAACCCCCCAAATTTCAAATTTATGATGATTGTTCACTACTCGTTTAAATAACCGTAAATAATTTAAAATATTAAAAAGATTATATTGTAATTGTATTATTTTTTCTGATTGGACACAAAATAGATATTTGTAATTTTTTTAGATAGAAATGTGAAGGTCTAGCCTATCAACTTTCATTTAGTGTCTATAAAAGATCTCCCATTTAGATTTTGAACCTATAACCTTCTGTACAGAGGGTGTTGCCATTTATCCCGACATTTTTATTAATATCCAAATTTAAATACAAATTAATAATAATACCCAGCTTAGCTGGATATTTTTAGAAATGCCCAAACCGGCCAATAAATGGTAGGCCAGGATTGAAATTAGAACCGGCCATTTTTGGCCGGTTGGGAATTTTTTTTGTGTGTTTCAAAATCTATAATACCCTGTTTTCTTTCTCCTCCCTCTCACAACTCACTCAAAATCACAGAAGAGAGAGAAAAAGATATGAAGAGAAGGCGATTTTTGTGCAGGTTCATTTAACCGTTACAACGGAATAAATCAATCATAGCCAAATCAATTTATTCTGTTATGACAGTCGTTGCAACGGTATACCAGAATCCCAGAGAATAACCATTGTGATAACCGTTGCAACGGTTAATAGCCGTTAGGGTTTCCCAGCGCAGCCAAATCTGTCGTCTGGGGTTAACCGTTGTAACGGTTAATCAACCGTTGCAACAATTAAGGCCAGATACCTTATTTTTCTCAGCTCTCTATAAATAGAAGCAAAATCTAGGTTTGGATTATCACTCGAGCCGCCCACAATTGTAATATTCTGAATTCTTTCAGATCTAGAAAAAGTCATTGTTACTTGTGCATACAACTTCAATATTCATATTACAATCTCAAGCATACTCAACCACAATCAATCTCTTGTAAGAAGTAGAGTGATCCTTTGGTGATCATCTTGTTTGTTTCATACATTTGAGCATTTAGTGCTCGTGAGCCATCTTCATGCTCGGACCGTGTGACTTTCCAAACTTTGTAAGAGCTTACCGGTTCCACTTTGTACTCCTTTCTTATTGGGTAAAGAAAGGCGCGCCATCTCGAAGGTGGCGAGCTCCGGAGACGTAGGCGTTAGTGCCGAACTCCGTAAACAACTCTCGTGTCAAGTGTCTCTCAACTCTTCTATTTATTTTACATGCACTTGTTTAGTTTAGAGTTATTATTGTTTCCGCAACACATACACACGTTAGTTAAAAGTACTTACCTTTAACTTTTAAAATGCCCCATATTCACCCCCCTCTAGGTGCCTTAGGGACCAACACCATCTTCATCACAAACCCTCCAGGTGATCAGAGTCCCAGTTTCCTCCCTAAAATTCATCCATAGTTTGCAGATCTTCCTCCGAATTTCGTTAATATTTTCAAAATCTGACCCAGTTTCGTCGTCTACTGGTGCCGGTCTGGGGTGAGGTGCTGGTGCAGGTAATGATAAAGGCACCACATGTCTGGGTCTAGATTGGGGTCTTGTATGAGATGGTGGTTGGGGTGCTGGTGGGGTGAAATGACTGTATGTTTCTGGGTCATGTACGAATGAAGGAGCCACGTGATTGTATAATTCTTGCTTAGGTATGAATAAAGGATTCACGAGACTGTATGGTTCAGGTTGTGATGTATAATTTGGCGCAACTGAATTTTATGTCAGGTACGAATGAAGGAGCCACGTGATTGTATAATTCTGGCTCAGGTACAAAAAAATGATTCACGAGACTGTATGGTTCTGGTTGTGATGTATAATTTGGCGCAACCGAATTTTGGCCATAACTTCCAACCTCTGACTCTATCGGAACTATCTTGGCATAGATTTCTATGATAAAATTTCCAGTGGCCTTTAACCGCCGGTACAAACCTCTCCATGCAACATCACTTAATATCAGACTTCCGGTATAGGTTGGGGGTGTTCCAGCGTTCACTCGGGTTGCCAATTCTAAGTTCCACCTTTATAGTTTATAACTAGTGCATTCGTAAATTTTATAGGCTTCAAGTCTCAAATTGAGGTATCATCATCAACAATGAAAGAATTAATTGCCTCTTTGAAGTAATAAACCCCATATATATTAGTCAAAAACATCCAACCACAGTGTAGTGAAATCATCATCGACATGGCCAACAAACTATATTTTGGAAAATGATAAACAGTTGTTAGGTTACTAATTTAAATGTATAGGTTGTTGAAAAAAAAAAAACCTGAAAATCGCCTCCAAAATCGCCCTTTTCGCCTCCAAAATCGTTTTATCTTTCTCTCTTTCTCTTCTGTGATTTTGAGTAAGTTGTGAGAGGGTGGAGAGAGAAAGAGGGGTATTTATAGGGTCTGAAACATAAAAAAAAAATTCTCAACCTGCTAAAAAGTGGCCGGTTCTAATTTCAATTATGGCTAGCCATTTCTTGGCCGGTTTGGGCATTTTAAAAAATACCCAGCTAAGGTATTATTATTAATTTGTATTTAAATTTGGATATTAATAAAAATGTCGGCCCTTTGTCACTACACCAAAGTTGGTTATTTAGATCTTTGTATTTAAAAAGATGATAAAAATTACACATAAATAAGTGCGTGAATTTTCTTAAAAAGATACTATGAATATTATTGTCGTTTTTGCATATTCGAAATCTAATTGGAAAATCTCTTATGAATATTAGAGTGTTGGATGATTTGGTCCTCTCATATTTTCAAAACTAAAATAAAAATAAAAACCAATAAAAATATAAAAAGAAAGAAAGAAGTTTTTCTTACCAATTATTAGCATTGTTAGCGGTCGGTATCGAAAGATGACATGTTACTAATAGGTGAGCTCAATCTGAGACGATTCTATTTAAAAAGGAAACCCTAATATTTCCACAACATTAGTTGTTGCTGACATTGATATATAATTTTTTTTCAGGACAATTTTACCCGGTCCTTATTAATTATTTCTTTGAACTCTATTTATGTTCGCTTTTCTGGCAACTTTCCATGCCTTTTTTTTTTTTTTTTCAAATAATCACTATTTCTCTTCGGTGAAAACATTTATTGGTAGGGAAGCGGCGAGTCAGAATATTTAGTGCTTGAGATTTGAGGTTAGTTCCTTAATTATGATTATAGGAAGGGGACCTACCGTTTAAAGGCTACAGGTGCTCTTGGCTCGAGTAGTAAAAAAGAAAACATTTATTGGAAGAACAAAAGAAAGTTTTCTGTTTTATGCGTCTCCCACAAGGGAAGCGTATCCTCTGCGGAGTCGTTCTCTGCGGAGCTGTGTGGAGCTTTTAATTTGGTCCGTTCGTTTTGACTTGGCACGAATCTCAAAGCCCAATAATACAGTAGCCCCCTCCGTTAGTCCGAATATCAAAGCGGCTGAGAGTTAATCTGGTCCGTTCGTTTTGCTCCGCAGGTGCAGAGTTTTGTAAAACTCCTCAGAGAATGAGCGCCCCTCCAACAAGAGAACAGAGTAGGTCCGATGCCCATCGGACCTACTTTTACGTTCAACGAGCATGATGACCGTCCGATCTAATTTAAGATTTGTGCGCACGAAAATTGAAACAGACATGCATGACTTTTAAAGCGTTCCGCACGAATGTTAAAGCAAATCGACGGTGATTAAACTCATCGAACCAAAGTAGGTCGGATGCCCATCGGACCTACTCTAAATTGCTCCAACAAACTTCAACTAAAATGAAGTCGATTTTTTTTAAGTCAATTTTTTTTTTCTAAATGAAGTCGGACAAGATCGCTGAATTATTTTTATAAAAAGCACCAGTTCTTCACTGCATTATGGTTATTTTTGTTTTTATATATTTTTTTAATTTCTCTGTATCACTTACACTTTTCAATTCACTTTGATGAATAATAGTTAGACATTAGGATTTTTATCTTATGTATTTTATCTTTGAAAATCGAACCGTATTGTGCAAGATTTTTCTATTGTTTTTTTTTAAATTTTTTTTTTTTTTTGTTTATAAAAAATCTCCTACTATGTAGGGGATGTCAGTGTTTTTTTTATTTTTTTTATTTCAAAGCCCTTCGGCAGGGGATGTCAGTGTTACGAAATAGTTTTGTACTTGATTGGATTTTGCCTATATTATCACTATGATGTTTAATAACCGAATTACAATATTTTTAATTCATGACTAATCAATCACAAGTTAAAATCATTCTAATTTTTAAATTATCAAGTTTGCAAGTTTCGAAAAAAGTTTAATAAACACATAAATACATAAATAATAATAAGGTATTAATATAAGTGCAACTAAAAAAATATATAAAGAGCTAACATATATATGCGATAAACTTAAAATCAATTTACGACTAGAAACTTATTTCTCAAAGATTGTATGTTATTTTATCTTTCTTTTTTTTCCCTGTATGTCCTATTTTTCTATTTCTCTATATACAATTGTTATTTTATTATCTATAATTATTAATGACATTAATTTGTATTTATTAGCAAGTAGTTAGGAAATTCTAGGAAACTAATTAGACACAAGAAATTTATTTGCTTTAATGGATCAAAATTTTATGAAACTAATTAGCTCTATTAATTAACGTGTAATTAGTCAAGTAAGGAATTAAGGAAGGACAAAACTGTCCATCAATTTTAAATTTGTAATTCCTGTTGTGTCAGTAATAAATGATGTTGTTTCAATATCAGCTTCATGTCAGATGGCTTCATTAATAAATTAAATTACAATATTCAAGTAATTAGTAGTCTCATAATAACAATTCTGTTTGTGAACTACTTTTACTATTTTCAGAAAATACCAAAACATCTCTCAGTCTCTCACTTCACAACTGTCAAATTCCGGGTAAAGATATTGACAGAGCAATTTTTACTTCGTGCAGCGCAATAGTCATATGCAAAGCTTTTTCAACTCTATTGTCCTGCGCTGTATGTAGTAAAATCTACTCTGTGAATACCATGACCTCAATTTCCCAAGGTCACATCAGAGCACGATGTAACCACTTACCAGTAGACTAAGTCAAATTCCGGGTAAAGATAACTGAGTAGGTTTTCCTTCATGCAGCGCAACAGTTATATACAACGCTGTTTTAACTCTATTGTCCTTACACTGCACGAAGTAAACCTCATGTGTCAATATCTTTACCCCAAATTGCAAAGGTCAAATCAGAGCACGATGTTACCAGTTACCAGTTACCAGTAGACCTTGTCCGTACACTTGATATTTCTATGGAATCGCGAGTAACCACCAACTCCTTTACTTTACTCCCTAATAACAATTCCAACTATTTATTATTCATCAAATCATATCGAGATCCAATCAAGTGTTATTGTTATAAACTTATAGTACGAAAATTAGAAGGCAAGAAAGCAAAAAGGGGATGAAATTCGAAATAGAAAAAGAAAGAAAAAAGCAAAACAAAAAGGAAAACAACAACCAGCAATCGAGTACGGACCCTCGGAAGTAACTCAAATTTTGAGTTTAGATCCGGACCGTTCGATCAGAATCTGAATTGCATAATGTCCCCTTATATTCGTGCCGAAATAGATCGGACGGTCCGGATCGAAAATCAATATCTGAGTTACTTTAGGTGATATGAATTCCAACCAGCACAACAACCAACAGTTCTCTCTCTTCCTTTCTAGTGGAAGAATGGGACCTCTCTTCTAACCTCTTTGCTTCAAACCTGCGCTTCCTTTCTTTGACCCCTTCTCTCTCTCTCTGTCGGAAATCTTTTTTGAGATTAAATAATTCAACCACCTGATTTAATCGCTCGTGTTGATGAAGATTCCTCTCTCCAGAAATAAGAGGTGAAACGAGATTTCTGTAGATAGAGATCTCGGGCGCTTGAATTGAGGTTAGGTGTCCAAATTCCATGGCGGATTTGCTTTATTTCGCCTAATTTCGACTGAAATTCCTGCGTGTATTGTTTTTTTCTCTACACTATAGTGAAAGATGGAGGTGTTCGGCCCGGTTACTCCTGGTCAGGTATGTATTTAAAATTTCTAGATTTCAGTTCTTCAATTGTGGGAACTCTAAGCATTTCTGTATTGATTTCTTTTTTGTAAAGTTTTTTATTTTCCATTTAATGCACTATATTTAAATTTATTATTTTGGGGATGTCTTATTTCAGTGTTTCCAATTTGGGTTATAGGTCTCAATATATTAAAGTCCGTAATTTTGTCATATTCATGATTTATTAAGCATTTATGACTACTGAATTTTGAATCATAGATCTTCAATTTGAGGTTTTGCAACACTTTTTGTTTGTATATCAGAGTTCGTGCATCTCTAGTCCAGTTTAGCGTTGACTGTATGATGGAACATTGTCTTTTAGACAATGTACTAAATTTGAAGAAAACTTAGTAGACAAGAAACTTTGAGGGTAGATTTAAATTACAGGCATCGAAATTTGAACTATAGGCTTGATAAAAATAAGTAGAATGTTAGTTTTCCGTTGTCTATTTGGTCAGATGTCTATATACAATCTTGTAGTATACATTATTCATACTTGATTTTGACTCAACTATACTATAATTGAGTTTCTCATGTTGTTTCTTACGAAGGAAGTAGAGATAATTTTTAAAATTTTGGTTTCAGGTCTCATTTCTTCTTGGCCTTTTCCCGGTCCTCATCGCATGGATATACTCTGAATTTTTGGAATACAGAAAGTCTTTTTTCCATGCTAAACTGTAAGATATTTTTTATATACCATAACTGATGCACCTGCTGGTACTGGTACTGGTACTGGGCATGCTGGATCCAGCTGGTACTGTACCAATCTGATCTATTAAATAATCAAGCTTAGATCCCTGCTTATAACTTTAGTTGAAGTATCCCTGATTATAACTTTAGTTCACAATAACTTTAGTTTGTGAACTGGGCATATGACTAAGATAGTTTTGATTAATTTTATTTATTGAAGATTAATTTATATACTATCTATTGACTTAAATATGATGTTTACCTCTTCTTTCTTCTCTCTCTCTCTCTCTCTTTAAATTCCTTTTGCAGCCATTCAGATAGAAATTTGGAAAGCTTGGAAAATGCAAATAATAAAGAAGAAGATAAGGCGGTATTGCTTGAAGGAGGTGCCTCTAAGTCTCCTTCGGCCAAATCTCGTCAAATTGGCAATGTTAAAACAAGTTTAGTCAGGTTGTTCTTTCTAATGAAAGGTGTTTTGAGAGCTTTTCAAATTTGCTTTAAAAAGTTAATTAATTTTTTTTGTTTGTAATACTAGGTTTATAACAATGGATGAAGCTTTCCTGCTTGAAAACCGTGCTACGCTGAGAGCCATGTCAGTGCTAATTTTCTTTAACACGTTTTGTTATGCCACTAAACAAGACTAAATCGTTTATAAATGAATTAATGACTGATTCAGTTTAATCTTGCACTGATAGGTCTGAGTTTGGAATTGTGCTGGTCTATTTCTACATCTGTGATCGCACAAGTATCTTCCCAGAAACCACAAAGGTTATTTAATTTTAAATTTTTTATGTATTCACAAATCTAAGTTTTGAGTTAACATCCATTGTTAATTGCATAGTTTGGTTATTTGATGGTTTTATTTCTGTTGTATAGTTGGAACATATTTACAATGCTGTTGGTTTTCTATACTTGCCAGTTGCCAAGATTGCTGTTTCAAAAAAGAACTCATTTACATACCGACAACAAAGCTCTGTTTCTGTTTTAACTTGTATTTTATTAATTTATTCCAGACATACAATCGGGACCTTTTTCTGTTTCTGTACGCACTTCTGATTATAGCCTCAGCCCTGACTTCATTCAAGAGACACACTGACAAATCAGCATTTTCGGGAAAATCCATAATGTTTCTAAACCGGCACCAGACCGAGGAATGGAGGGGCTGGATGCAGGTTTGTCTTTGTATGGTTACTGATACATCACCAGACAAGTCTAGTCTAATATGGCAGTAGAGTCACCACCTATCTCGGCTTTATCATGATTGACCTCAATGTAAACCAACATCACTAGAATGGTATGTTGCCTCAAGCTATCAGTCGTATCTGGTACAACCACTAATTCTATTTCTTGCTTGATCTGTTTCAATGGTAACAGAAAATAAATTTAGCATCAACTTTTTGCCCATATAGTACCAGAACGTTGGTATCCGGTAATGACCAGTACTTTAATTCTGCTATGAGCTTCTTTTATTCCTCAAGAAACAAAAGAAAAAAAAAATGCAAATTAAGGTTAAATTTATAATTTATCCGGTTCCAAGTATTTTTATTTTTATTACAGGTGTTGTTCCTATTGTACCACTATTTTGCTGCATCGGAGATATACAATGCTATTCGTGTGTTCATAGCAGCTTATGTATGGATGACTGGATTTGGCAATTTCTCCTATTACTATATTAGGAAAGATTTCAGCCTTGCTAGATTTGCTCAGGTAACTAAACTAATGACTCAGCTTATGATATTATGCTTCTTTTGCTGTAACTCAACCTTTTTATGATTTTAAGGTGTTCTTGCATCCTCATCTTTTTGAGATTAAACAAGTTCATTGCTATGAGCTTTAATAATGGAAGCATTTTTTGGTCTTTGTTATCTCTCAACAAAATAGTAGAATGTACTTACTTTTCATCTTTAATTACTGCTGATCGTTTGAAGTGTGATTATAATTTGATCGTCTCCACTTCCTCCTGTAGTTGTCTAGTTTTCAAGATGAAAGAATATCTTATACTAGTAAAATAACTGACTAATTAAACTAAAGTAATGGTAGCAATAAGAGCAATAACAGAAACAACAACACCAACAACAACAATACTAATAATAACAACAACAACAAAAATTATAGAGTAAATTTCGTCGGAGGTCACTAAACTTTGTTCTTTGTCACAAATTGGCCACTCAAGATTAATTTGTCCCTCTATAGCTATTGAACTTTTTATTTGTTTCAATCAAGTCACTCTATAACTTTTCCATCCAAAATACTAACGGAATATATGCTCATCCTTTACTTTCTCCATCCAAAAAACTAATAAAATATAAAGTGACATGAGATGGATGAGTATATTCCGTTAGTATTTTGGATTGAAAAGTTATAGAGTGACTTTATTGAAACAAATAAAATGGACAAATCAAACTTAACTGACCAATTTGTGACAAAGAACTAAGTTTAGTGACCTCCGGAAAAATTTACCTGTAATAATAATAACAACAAGAACAAGAACAAGAACAAGAACAAGAACTACATAATGATAATAATAACAAAGGAAAATACAGTTTCAATTCTATGTCAGAGAAAGAGCATCCTAGAGTGGAAAGCTTGTCATTGCTAGAACACTCGATTTCAGTTCTGCCCATCGGAAACAAGTCTAGCTGTTGTGCATTAAGCTTGTTGAGATTAAGAGGCATTTACATTAAATTGTGATCTTCTATTGTTGGCCCCTAACATGTTAGTGAAATGGTGGATACGTTAGCCTAGTTCTTGGCCAATTTTGGAATCATTTTCAACCCAGATTCATGGGGCGCCCATCCAATGGAAGGAATCATGTTCTTCATTCATGCTCAACATTGCATTCTGCTTTCTGTTCTCTGCTAAGCATCTTTATGTAGCATGACCAAATTAGTTATTTTTGCACTTAATACCAAACCTGCAGATGTGTCTAGCATTTTTAAATTTAGCTATTTGGTTTTATTAAGTTTAATCATACAACTTGTGCGCAATTCGAATAACATTCTAAAATCTTGTCAAACACATCCCTACTTATGTCCTACATTCTAGAAGAAGTTCCATTTATGCCCATAAAGACTGGATCAATACTACATGCACTCCTACGAAATGATTAATGTCTCATTTAAGCAAAGAAAATCTTTGAAATATCACCATCTTACCTTTATCTTTTTTTTTGGTAAGAAAAATAAATGTCCATTATCCCATTCTGGTCGTCATTTATGTTCATAAAAAGGCAAGCAACAGGGAGTGGTTTGCGCATTTGGTTTAGTACATGGAAGGAATGCATGGGTAATGTGTATTAAATCGTTAGTAGGTCTTACTTGTATTAGGAGGTTTGGCAGAGCCTGAACTTGAAATACCATGATAGTCCATTTCCTTCCAGAAACGTCTGCAAAAAATCTCAATCTTCGTTTTTCCTCATCTTTTTTCTTTCTTTCCATCAATTCTTAACAGCTGCATTGATAATATTTTGTGTGCCTATGAATTTTTACTCTTAATACTTGTTTTTTTCTTTGAAGAGATGAACAAAATGTAAATTCCTCGATTTGTTTTTATTTTTTAAATGTAGATGATGTGGCGGCTAAACTTCTTCGTGGCATTTTGTTGCATCGTACTAGATAACGACTACATGCTATATTACATATGCCCAATGCATACCTTATTCACACTGATGGTTTATGGTTCACTTGGTCTATTTAACAAATACAATGAGGTGCCATCAGTCATGGCCATGAAGTTGGCTGCATGTTTCTTAGCAGTTATTGCAATGTGGGAAATTCCAGGTGTCTTTGAACTTTTATGGAGCCCCTTCACTTTTGTTTTAGGTAATTTAAAAATTGTTTGTTTTCTTACAACTAAGATTTAACATTATTTTTGAGATGCTTGAGATGTGGCAGTTTAAGATGGTTCTGATGGTAAGGTCTTCTGTTTAACTGTTGACAATCTTTTCTTTTATTATGTGAGTATTTCTTTTAAGTTGACTGTTTAAAATTTGTTTGAACTTGTTTATGAATTGATTATATTCAGTTAGAGGTCAAGGGGCAGTTCAGTCATTTTCTTTGCTCAGCTCAAGTAACTCAATTTTTATTTGCAAACAATGGGAAAATACTTGGGACCAAGTGCAAATTTGCAAAGTAAAATAATTAACAAAATAATACATTTAAAGCAAACCTACCATTGTTTTTGAATTTTTTGTTTCGTGATATCAGGTTACAAGGACCCAAATCCTTCTAAAGCAAACCTACCATTGTTGCACGAGTGGCACTTTAGATCTGGCCTTGATCGGTACATTTGGATAGTTGGTATGATATATGCATATTTCCACCCGAATGTAAGTGGACTCTTCATTAGTTAATTCATATATGTAAGTTCTTCATGTGCTACAAAATAACAATTTGTTGTGCATGACAGGTTGAGAAGTGGATGGAGAAGCTTGAAGAGGCTGAAGCTAAAACTAGGTTAATAATCAAGACGAGCATTGTTACGGTTTCATTGTTGGTATGTGTAATTTGACTCATTTCCATTTAGTTTCTGCAATTATTTAGTTCTTTTCATTTATTGTGATCATCCAATGGGAAGAGATTTGAAATTATTTACTTTGTTCATATAATTTGATATAGGCTGGTTATTTGTGGTACGAATACATCTACAAGCTGGATAAGATTACATATAACAAATACCATCCATACACATCTTGGATCCCTATCACGTAAGAAAATAGATTTTTTTTTAAATTTCTCACATTTTTATAATCATTTTATTATTTTTTTTTATCAACCAATCATTGACATGCTTGCTTCTGGTGCTTGTTTTTCTCTGTAGGGTTTACATCTGTTTGAGAAATTTCACCCAGCAACTGAGAAACTGCTCTTTAACCCTTTTGGCGTAAGCCCTTAATTATCAGATAGTCATTTCAAGTTTGATCTCTTTCTTCCAATAATAACATTTTCTACAACTCTTTTTGGGTTTTCTTCTCTGCAGGTGGCTTGGCAAGATCACCTTGGAGACTTACATCTCTCAGATCCACATTTGGCTACGGTAATAATATTTATTTTTGAGTGAGGCTATGGTACTATGCATAGTGCATAATAGTCCGAACTATGGGTCAATATTTTCATTTTCAAAGTTCAAACAATCGATCTGAACCGTTCAACATGATTTTCATATAAAAATATACTTGTAGATCAAATTTTACATCTTTTAGAATTTTTTTACTATATTTTTAGATAGGTAGAAAATCACTTGATCTAAAAATTCTAGACCATTCAAAAGAAGTGATTTCTACCTATTTAAAAAAATAGTAAAAAAATTCTAAAATATATAACATTTAGTCTACAAGTACATTTTCATATGAAGATCACGTTGAACGGTTCAAATTGACTATTTGGACTTTGAAAACAAAAATATTGATCCATAGTACGGACCAATGTGCGCATAGTACCATAGCCTCACTTGTTATTTTTTTCTCTAGTTTTTGTTGACTTGCTAGGAAGTACTTTCAAAAACAGTTTTGTTTCAACTATACAATTCTAATTTGAAAGTTGAAAACTTTTGTAGGTCAAGTATGCCAAATGGACAGCCAAAGTGGCTTCTTTGTTTTATCCCAGACTACCCCATGCTTAATTTCATGCTTACTACGGCTATCTACCTCACTGTAAGTTCTCCATTTTTAAAATATAATATTATTATTTGAGAGAACATTGCTTGTCCAATCCTTTAAAACTCAAGATGTTATTTAATCGCTTTTTAAAATAAAAATGTGTCGTCCCATTCATTTTATTTAAAAAAAATACCCAAATTACCCTTGTTTTCTACCTTGGTCCTGGAGAGAAGAAATGAGGTATTTGAGCAATTTTTTAAATCAGAGAAAAATGAGGTTTTATAGTAATATCTTGAGATATACATGGTCAAACAAGTATGACCTTAAACAAGAAATGACAACAGTAACTAAATGTAAAATATCAAGTCATTGAATGTTTCCTTTGCTTTTGTAGATTTCATACCGGATATATGACCTGACAAATGTCTTGAGGGGAACCTTCGTACCGGGTAGAGATAACAAGCGCCTCTTCCAAAATTTTATTGCGGGAATAGTCATAGCTTTTTCTTTGTATTTCCTCTCTCTTATTCTTCTAAAGATCCCAGTTGCATAGGTACTTTCTACAACTTTACTCACTTGAGCTTGCATTTATTTTTTAGTGTTCTTCCTGAAAATACAATTTGTAAATCCAACTTAAAATAATTATTTGGGGAGAAAATGCAAATGTCTTCAGTAATGTTAGGATCATAGTTAAGGTGCATTATGTGATAACAGTGAAAGAAAAGAGGGTGTGAGAGTATTTTAGCGGGAACAAATTTGTTATTTTAGTGGAATTGCATCAATTCAAAGGGTATAAATGAGAAAAAGGGTGTTGAAGGGCTTATATAACAAAAAAGAACTAGCTTTTTTTTTAAGTATTGCTCAGTCTCACATTTGGTTTATACTCTCATGTACCAGGAATTCCTACAGGCACGTGAGAGTGTATACTTCATGGCTATCAAAGTTTTGTTTTTGTATAAAATAAGGTCGTTTTTCTGTTGATGGTGGCTCCTAAATTCATTTGCTAGAGTTTATATAAAGTTATTTTCCTCTTCATTATTTTTGTGTTACGTGTAATCTAGATTTTACTTTTTTCCGTTTTGAGAAACGGTGTAATGTAAGTTCGCTTTTCTTTAGTCTTTATTCTTTTGAAATACAGAATCTATATGTTTCACGCTCTTCAAATTTAGATGTAAAGAAATAAAATCCGGTTTAGTTATGTAAGGTTCCTCAATCCTAATACATAAAAGAGCGTTTTGTATAGTTTAATAAACACTGGTTCCTACAAAATCAAATTTGGCATCCTTTTCTAGTAAAATTGAGAATAAAATGACAAACACGTGAGGTTGAAAATTACACAATTATTCACAAATTAAAGGAAATTTGTCGGTTTAACTGAGAGAACGCTAATCTTATCAGTGCACCTCTTCTATTCAGTATATAATCCAGATTAATGTGTATAACGATAATTAGATAGACGCTTTATATATTTAATAGTTTTTTTTTTGTTTAGAGTATTTACATCTCAGTAACTTAAATAAGTTTTTACATAATTATTAATTATTTTTTAAAATTTAAGGTCTCTAAAATTTTTAAATTCTCACATCTTTAAAATTAATTTTAATATTTCTATTAAATTACTGATAGGGCCATGTTCCATAGGCCCTTTTACTTGTTCCAAACTGGATCATGAAAGACTGGGATTCGGACCTTTACAAGGCCAACCCGATGTCATATGAAAAAGCCCAAGAGCTCGTTAAGCCGGGGCCCAATATGCCGGCCCCAAATCAGAGCCCTAAACTAGGCCCAGGCCAACCGACATACGGGATAGCCGCAGAAACGGCTAGCATAATGCCCATGTCCCAGAAACGGCTGGCTTAATACCCACGTCCCAGTAACGGTCGACATAACTGCCCACGTTCCCCATAATCGTCCGAGATGGCAGTTATGGCTGGACTATATAAGGCAATAAGCCCCAGGAGACGGGGGACGAATTTTTCAACTAAGAGAGAGATCATACAGGTCAGAGTCCGAATCTCTCACAATCCATCCCGAGTTCTTAACTCGATTCTCACCTCGGCTTGCCATCCTTGGCAGGGCGAATCCAACTCAGCCCAACTCTCCATACGGCCTCATCTCCCGAGATAGGACGTATCAACCACCGTGGGGCCACGCCTAGCTCACTCGGAGAAATAGATGGCTCATCCAACCACATCAACTCCGCTCCCACCAGGGGTGACGACCCCGCCAGGAGTAACAATCACACCACCTCCAGTGGTAACATCACCTACAGCAAATCCTTCCCACAGTCAACTTCCTGGGGCGAGGCCTAGCAGCTCAATGGTACGACCCCATGGTCCTCAACCTGCTCAACCTCGTCACACAGGCCCCGACGTTACTCGACCTTCGTTCACTGAAGGGAACACAACCAGACCACTCTACACCGAACACAATCAGATGGCTGGTACCTATCACAATCAGGTAACTGGTACCTATCACAATCCGATAACTGGTACCTATCAAATACCCTACATACCATATTACCCACAGCAAACACCGTTGTACCAATACGGTGCGACCGCCTACACACCTTACACCCCAATGGGTCCCCAATACCCCTACATTGCACCATCCGGACAATGGGGCCCGGGAGGCACCCAAGGGATGTACCCCATGACGGGTCCCACACTATACTCTCAGCAAATGCCAATACGACCTGCAAATCCGATTGTGTCTCCCAACGTACCTGTACCTCGGCCATTATCGGCAAACCGTGTCCACAGCCGAGCAGCAAATGTCTCCCCAAGGAACTTGGACTCTCGATTTTTACAGGTCCGAACTGGTAATGAGACGGATACCCCCTCACTACCCGAACAACAGGTCCAATCCGAACGCAGGGACCAATGTGATACCAACAGGGGTACACCCCGATGTAGGAAGACGCCCGGAAGGTCAGGATGAGAATAGGGGACCCCATCCCGCGGAAGGACCACATGCCGAAGGTCCCGAAGCCCACCCTAACAATGAGCGAGAATCAGCCTGTCATGGCAGAGGGCCCAGACCATCTCGCCGAGAACAATCTCGCTCCCGTAAGGAACGTGATCGGAGTCCACCCTGAGGTCGGGATAGAACTCGTCGTGATGAATCCCGAGATCCTCCTTGTTCTTCGGCCATTTCTAAATTAACGAAGAAACATGATTGGCTTAGGTAACCGCTATTCTTTATTTCTAAGGTATTACATTTACCGACTTACCAATTACTAAGCGATTGCCGAGATTATGTCAATAATCCTAAAGGTTGACAACCTTACCATATTTAAAGTGGTCAACTACATTACAATCGACCTCGGCAATGTTCATATACAGTCACAAATAAGATTAGTCAATGTATGGTCGACTACCAAGGTGATAAAGAATTACCTTATATTAAAGTCCTTCGCAACTCGATCTTCGTCCGACGTCTTTTCCGAAGTTATCTGAAAGCTCTGAACTCTCTCTGCTAACACCGAGATTATTTTCGCTCTGTGGCTCCGAGATTGAGTAGCTCAAGATAAAAGATAATGAATGAGTGGGCCGGGACGACGTATATATATAGGGGTCTCCATTTTCCCGCTCAAAACTTGCACGAATTTCGAAAAGTGGCCACGAAGCGTCGCGTTGCCTCTTCTCATCATGGCGACGCCTTGATTCCCGCGCATAATCAAGGGTATCGGGCTCTTACCGAGTTGACGCATGCCAGGTGTCATACAGAGATTGCGCCATAACCTCGTATCCCTGACTAATTTGACGGCTGATTTGATGGCTGACGGCGGTTAACGGAAGTCGAGGCGTCGAGCAATTAATGCCGATATACTATAAATACTTCTCCGTCTCCCTTTAACGGAACACACATCGATCACAGTTATCACTTTCAACTCGAGCTACAATTCGATGGCTGAAACTAAGCAAATGAAGGGCGGAGTTAAGTTGGAGAATGATGACATTACGTTACTTCACGCATCTCCCCAACATAAAGACCCTGAGGTCAACATCGAGCCACCCGTGAATAACCCCGAGAAAGAAGACGACGACCCGCTAGCTTGGGACCGGTGCGCTGTTTGCAAAACTCGGGGAAACTATCAGCGCATGTTCCATTGTGACGGTTGTGAAGAAGCTTTTCACCCCGGGTGTCTGGCTCGAAGATCACCTCGGAACCATGGTGATCCCCGCTTCACATCCTTCATTTGCAGACAATGCCTTGATCAAGAATGTCGGACTAAACGCTCCCGTCATGAATAGCTTTAGCTGTTTATAGACTATCACGGGAATAGCCCGCCTTTTGTTTGTTACAATATGAACTTCTCAAATTTACATGTATGCTCATCCGAGGTTCTTACCTCGTTTTGTTTTCATTAATATATATTTTGCATCAACATTTCCTCTTTAGCTCTTAATGCCACCTTGTATGGGTCAATCTGACCACCTCGATAATAACGAAAGCTTGTCATATCGTACAAAATACACAACGACCAACGTCATTTATGGCAAGTAGCTAGCAGTTACTTATTTTGACAGTATGGCCCACAATATTTATGGCAATATTTACCCCTTACGACTATAAATAACAGACTCACCATACGTAAAAAAGGACACATCTTTACTCTTTGCCTTTTACCAATCGTTACCACACTTCCGAGATGCCTATCAAAAGAGTGGTCTCTAAAAACAAAAAACCCCTCGACCATGGTCAGAGTAGTCATGACCAGACTCCCAAACGTAGCCGTAGCCAACCTCGCCCCAAACCTCGTCGCCCTCATGTCCCGTGACGGGTCCTATCTCGGCCCGAAAGATGGACTCTACTCCAACATTTTCCCGAAGAGGATTTAGATTGGATGCTCGCGAACGAAGATCTCCAAATTTGCGACCTTATTGACCTCACCCTCGCAGGAGCACCATCGTTCACTAAGGAGGATGAGAACGACATCTATAAATTTGACTTAGAGCCCAAGTTGCGTTGGTGTGTCCTATGTCACGACCAAGCGTACAAGCACGAGATGGCGAAATGCCGGATGTGCTACGAGTGGAGTTGCTTCCACCACTATGACATCCAAGGCCGTTCAGACCCCCGTCGTCGGTTTTGGAAGTGCCCGGGGTGTTTATCACATAATTACGGAGGACCGAGTTTGTACACCGCTACCCAACATGAACTCAACGACGATAACCTTTTTGAAGACACCGACAACGACATGGTGTATGTGTGATTTTCAACTTAGAGAAGCGACATCACACCCGTCTTTTTGCTGAACATGGCCATCACGGTGCGTGGAAGGCGTGACATGACAGATATGGCGCCCATGGTGGAAATATTCTTCCAGGCACTATATAATATCATGTCTCATGTTTAGTCTAATTAGGCGTTGTATGATTTCGATATTTTACTAGATCGAGGCGTTGTATAATTTCGATGTTTTCTTATATTTAGGCTTGTTCTGCTTTTACGATATCAATACTTATAATGTCTATGATTCCTTTTTTTTCATTTATGTTTGACTAACTCGGATACCATCTGACTTGTCAAAAAAAAAAAAATATATATATATATATATAATAATAATAATAATAATAATAAACTACTCAACACATTAACTGTGGGTAGCATATCAACACTAACTGTGGAATACATACCGAGATACTTATACATTAACACATTAACTGTTAGATTCACACCGCGGGATGTACCCGACATATATCACACTCGAGTTATGACAACATGACTAACACACCAATGTCGGTAATAGAAACCGTGTTTTATGAGTTATTCACCTTCAAGTCGAAAGCATCTCGCCGATGCATTTCGACTTCGGGGGCTAATGATAGGGCCATGTTCCATAGGCCCTTTTACTTGTTCCAAACTGGGCCATGAAAGACTGAGATTCGGACCTTTACAAGGCCAACCCGATGTCATATGAAAAAGCCCAAGAGCTCGTTAAGCCGGGGCCCAATATGCCGGCCCCAAATCAGAGCCCTAAACTAGGTCCAGGCCAACCGACATACGGGATAGCCGCAGAAACGGCTAGCATAATGCCCATGTCCCAGAAACGGCTGGCTTAATACCCACGTCCCAGTAACGGTCGACATAACTGCCCACGTTCCCCATAATCGCCCGAGATGGCAGTTATGGCTGGACTATATAAGGCAATAAGCCCCAGGAGACGGGGGACGAATTTTTCAACTAAAAGAGAGATCATACAGGTCAGAGTCCGAATCTCTCACAATCCATTCCGAGTTCTTAACTCGATTCTCACCTCGGCCTGCCATCCTTGGCAGGGCGAATCCAACTCAGCCCAACTCTCCATACGGCCTCATCTCCCGAGATAGGACGTATCAATTACGTCAGTAATAAATTAATAAAAATAATTTGAACTAATTATTTAACTAGTATGGAGTTCATAAATAATTTTTTAATAAGAAATTTTTCTACGTAATTTCTAAATAATAAATTTTTCTAAATAAGAATTTTTTTCATATCAGTTTGATTAGAAACTGCCACTTAACTCTAACAATAATACCGGATGCAGATGCTTTATGACTAGTTCTCCGGAATTCCATCGGACAGTTCATCTGTTTATATGACGGTTTTCAAATCATCGCCGTCATCTCCATCATCGCCCCCCTCAGTCTCCCTCGTCGTCACTCACTCACTCACTCACTCTTATAACAGTAATAAGAAGAGGTACGGAGAAGCATGTCGTACGTACCGCCTCACAAGCGCCCCTCCAATCGTAACCCCGCGGCAACCCCAGTCCCGTCCTCTTTAAACCCCAAACCCTTCGCCTCCCCTCGCCACCGCCACCACCAAGCCCCTTCATTTCCGCGTAAGATCCCGTACTCCCCTCGCTTGATTTCCCGCTGGTACGCCACCCCAGAATCCCTAGCTCTGGTACCATACGATTCCGAAGCAATAGAGAGGAAGAACGGCTCGAAGCCGTTGACAGTTAACGTCACTGATGAAGCGGGCCTGCTCGAGGAGGAGGAGAGAGGGGTTCTTAGGGGAATAGTTGAGAAGGTTGCGAGAGACTTGATCGAGGCTGGCCAGCACGCCAAGGAGGAGATAGGAAGTGGAGATGTTAAGCTGTTAGTGATGGCTCGAGTAGGGAAAGCTCTCTTCCTCGGGTATTCTCTTTTTTGTCTTTCTCCCAGAGTGAAGTTTATAATAAGTAACTTTATATAGGTTTGGCAAGGTACTGCAATACATTTAATCAAGTCCTGGGGTTAATTTTCATTAACCCCCCTCAAACCAAAAAAATTGCATATGTTTATTCTAATTTGTAATGAGAAAATACAACACCGTCTCTCTAGATTAAACAGAGGGGGACACATTTTATTTGAAGAAACGAGCCGAGGAGAGGCACACATGATAAGAGGGTTAGGGATGCATCATGCATGCTATATAATTTTCACAAGGATGTGCAGGACGTTTTTGAAGATTTTGTGCGGTTTATAGACAGCATTGTTTTTTATTTCAATAGAAATCGGCAAGTATTAACATCACTTTTGTCGAATAAAAAGTTATATATACACACAGCATTGTTTACAAAAGAAAAAGGTGTCCCAAAAACCTGCTGTTGTAATATTTGTCCTTTACCAATTACCATAACATCTAGTTCTCTTCATTTTGTATTTGGTTGTTGATAGGGACCCTTTAGTTTGCTTAGACTCGATCACAAAGGCCTCAACAAGTGAAGGAGGGTTGAATAGGCTGGTCCGCAAAACATTTTATACCCGAGTTTCAGAAGAGTACATCAGAGATGTTGAAGAACTTCTTGTGGAGAAATGTGGATTTAAATTCGTAGGGGCAAAGGAGCGTTATCATATCAAGGTACCAATCCACCTCATGACTCATTTTCAATTGTCGACTTTGTGCCCCCAACAAGAATAACCCATTGAGCTGAAATAGGCTTAACGCCTCTCAATTCTGGTGCTATTTCTCCCTTAGGATTTGGTCCTTCTTCATTTAAAAAAGGTTATGATAGGATCCAAGCCTGTAACCATAGAGGATGAGTTTGGGCTTGGATATCATTACTTGGGCCTGCTAAGCCCATCTGGGGATGTTTGGGAGACCATCTTACCCTTGCAAGTTGTCACCGAGCTGGGACAAAGGCAACTACGAGATAAGGTGGTTGAGGTCACTCGCCTTCCTTTATAAATAGGGACCCTGCCCTTATTCTGTCCGGGACTAATACCTACCTTAAACCTGTATCCAAAATACTGTAAAAACCTCGGTCCTTGCTTTGGTACCTGTACTACCTTAGACTAAACCTCATACCAAGCATAGGGAACCAATTAGTTATCATGGATTTACACTCTCTCGTTCAACATGGTGCTAATAAATCCAAATCAAGCACTGATTACTTGATTATCTTGCAATTAAAGCACATTTTAGTTACTATTTTAAATGTATTAACCTTAAATGTCTCAATTGTCTTCAAATACCAGGTAATAGACAAATGCCAGCCAGATTTGATTATTTCATGCAAGTGCACAGCATCTCATGATAGTGGTCTTGAGCTTTACAAGGTAAAACCATATTGCTCTGCTTCTTATTTTTTGTTTAACAGAAGTAAAATGAATGACACCTTTTGCTTCCAATATACTTTATTCTACTGGATGCTGGTCATGAACCTGTTCAAGGCATTAAGTCTGGAATGGTGCAATTGCAAGTTCTGGATGCATTACTCTCATGGTAGGAAGTATGGCTTAGTTTTTGATGATGAGACTGGGTTGGGTTTGTCCAAAAGATTGCAGCCCGTATTTTACTGTGGATATTTAGTTTTAGATATATTTTCCAATCTATTTAACCTGAAACCACTGTTAAATTGCCAAAGATATAAAAACAACTGTGCTGATTTTTTATTTATCTGTGATTAACAAGCCGTGATTTTGAATTGTAATTTTGTAGGTCGAACACAACCCATTGAGGCATATGGTGACTGACGTATCCTGTTTAAGCAAGAACTTTGACCTACGAATAATGCTAAATACCAAAAGAGCTGTAATAAACTTGGATGTATGTTTAATACTTGATAGTTGGTAAACAACATTGTTGATGACTAAACTCACGGTGTGCTAGTAAATTTGGACAATCACCTGAAGATTTTTTTTTTTTTTTAAATTGTTACATAAGTATTGCAAAACCATTATCTTCCCAGCATCATATACTAAATACTTCCCATAATAAATTTGCAAACAAATAAATAAAATAATTAAATGAAAAGAGATCTCATTAACTAAATGTTGTTGGCATTACCAAACAAGTTATATTAGAGCCTGTAGTGTAGAAGGGTATTTTTTTTTTTTCACCAGACCTGATTGCTGACACTTTTGTGATAACTGACACTTTTGTGATAATTATTTGTTTTTCATTTGTTTTTCTATGCAGGCTGATGTCGCGAATGGCATAAACCAGCTAATCTCTGCTGCTGTTATTGACCCAGAGGTCAAGGGGGGGCTTAGGTGGCCTTTAGGGAAGGAGTCAGCTGCTGATCGATTTGTTATAGTTGGTGTATGGCATACAAAACATAAAATTTTAAGTAGAGACAAGATCAGAGTAGATTTGAGACAAGCTGACCGCTTTGACTATCATTCTTCAACTGGTGAAGATGTAAATGATGTTTCGTTGAAGCTTAGTGGCCTGTCCGAACTATTAACTGTTAGTCTACTATCTCTTAGGCTTTTGCAAATTTAACCAATATTCTAAGTTTTTTTGCAAATGGCACATAAATTGATGTATGTTGCAACAAACAATGAACATTTTATTAATCATATGCACACTGACATCTAATTGTTGAAGTAGTAGTATGGAAAAGGTTCTTTGCATGTTGACAGTATCTCTATCGTACTTGTTTCCTTAGCTGATATGGGTAAAATCAATCCAGAGGATTAAACTTAAAACATCAGTTCTAGTTTTGCATAAATAAATCAGGGCGTGATATGATGCGACTAAAAAGTATTGCGCTTGGAAATTTTGTTGACATTTCTTGATTTCATGTTGTTTTTATCAGTCAATTATTATCTGCACAGAGCAGAAAATTTGTTACTTTTGGAAATACTTTAACCATTCTGCGGAAACTATAAAGATCATGGTTATACTTCTAATATCTGTGTAGTCATGAGGATTAAATCTGCTTTTTAAGGGGTAAATCTCCACGAGGAAACAAAAATGTGACAAGTACATTCATTGTGCATGTAAATCAAGGTGCCAATTGCGTGCTTGCTATTTATTTATTGATTCTATTTAAATTCTTTTCAGGAAGACCACTTCCATGAAGGCAGTATTGTAGATATGATCCAAGAAGTCGTTGCCTTGATCTGGGGCAACCTTTTGAGTCGAGCAGTACTTGTAAACTTTGTTGAAGCCTCATAGGTAATAGTTTACTTTTTTGGTCAAAATCAGTCCTGTTTTATAGCTGCATGCATGGGGTCCTGGTAGATGTTTTGTGATATTTACTTGCAGCAAGTAGCCACTGATGGTCGAGGTTTAAGTGCTAATTACTAAAAAAATTTGGGTTAATTTTCTATGTACCCTTCACAACTTGTTCATCTTCTTATTTACCCCTAGACACTTTAATGTATTCTATTTACCTCTCAACTCTTACAATTCTTTCTTATTTATCCCTCATGTAATTTGTCTCATGTTAATTCTAATTAAATTATTAAAAAATCTCAATTTACCTCATGTAATTAGTTTTATGTTAAAAGCCTTGTACACTTCTGGATCATGCAGGAGATTTTATTGTAAGGCTGCTTTCTTTTCTATCTTTTGTACAGCGTATAGCAAAAGAAGTGCTGCTTCAAAATCATTTTGTTTGTTTGTAATATTTGTCTTTTCTCATCTAAAAGTTTTACTCATGTTCATGTACCTTAAGTTATCCCAGCATACCTTACTGATCTCATTTGGGTTACTGGAACTGCTAGTTTTTTTTACCAGATAACGTTGATAACTCTGCGGGAAAAGCGTTGCACATCGTATTGAAACGGGCTTTAATTAAGGACCATAAAGAACTCATCAATGAGTTTTACCAAATTCTCCCGGAAAAGTACAGAGGCAAAGACGGTACTAGGTTTGAAGATGATACAAATATTTTGATCAAAATCAAAGGTACTGATTAGATGATATTTGACTCTCAAATAAATCAAATGCGAGAAGAGTGAGTGCTGATTTAAACATATAATATTCTATCCTTTACTAAAATATCAAGCAAACATTGAAAACCAAGAAATTGAAAGAAAAAAAATGAAGTACCAACTGGTACGAATGAAGAATGTCATAGCAGATAATTTTATGCATAGGCCCGTTTCCTGCATGATACAGAAGTGTACGAAGTCTTTAACATGAGACTTTAAATGAGGTAAATTAAGATTTAAATAATTTAATTAGAATTAACATGAGACTAATTATATGAGGGGTAACTAAGAAAGAGTTGCAAGAGTTGAGAGGTAAATAGAATAAATGAAAGTGTCTAGGGGTAAATAAGAAATTGAACAGGTTGTGAAGGATATATATAAAATTAACCCAAAAAAATGTATATGTCATTATGGGTTTCTTTTTTCCTATAAAATACCTTATATATTAACGAGTTTGCTCTTACTTGGGTTTATGTAATCTTGGCTGACTGAACAATTTCATCGTCATAATTTTGTTAGGGGTGACTTGTTTTTTATTGCTGACTTCATCTGCCTCTCGTAATTATAGAACAGAAAAAGAAAATAAAAGGAAAAAAGAGTGCAGAGATTTTTTTTTTTTGGTTCATACACAGCCCGTAGGCCTTGTTACAATTCTTCCTCTTAACTCAAAATCTGGATGAAAAAAACCTGACCTATCCCACCCATACATTCTTCCTTGGTTAGCTAATCTGTGTGGCAAAATCATTTGTTGATCTTCTCTACTACAATACTGGCACATCATGTTGCCTCTTGCCTCAGCTTGCAGCTTCCATGCGTACCATATTTGAACATAGGACCTCCAGTCCTGGATGTCAGGGTATCCCTGGTTTAGAGAGGAGACAGATACCTTTGAGTCTGACATAACAATTCCAGCCAATCACCAGTTTTACTAGCTTTAGTCGGCTGTTTTGAGAGTCGGTAAGAAACCCTAGCAGATTGCCTCCCCGCCCTCCCACCCCCTGTAAATTTGGTAATAAACCCTCGACGGTGCTCTCTGTCTACACCCTCAGCTTCGTTCTTTGCCACTTGCACGCCTACACCCGCCCCCAGTTCCACCTCCATGCCGCTTGCACCGTCGCCTCCGTGCTACTTGCTCCGCCGCTTCGTCTGCTGCTTGGCTTCTTGGAGCGAAGACGCTACTGTAGCACTACTTTTGTCTTTATTTACTTTCTGAAAATTAGGTAATAAATGTGTAGTTTTTGTGATGATGATGTTGTGTGTTGCTTTGTGCTGCTTTCCGCTTCTTCCTCTCCTTTCTTTCTTCTCTTCCTGTACTGGTTGATTTAGTTTTCAGTCTGGTTTGATTCGGTGCTTTTTCAGCTGATGGGTGACTGTCGTGGTCTGATCGATTTAGTTTCCAGTCTGATTTGGATTCAGTGCCTTCTCGGCTGTGCTATGCGTACAGAGGAAATCATCACTAGGCTCCTATCACTCTAGTCAAGCAAGAATGATCAATCTGCATTCACAGAATGCACATACCCCTATGCGTTTTTAGTTTTCTTTAGCTGTATGTTTTTCAAAGACATTAATTGTCTTATCTTATGTAACAACTATTATGTAACTTTTTCTATTAATGAAATTGCCTACGGGTTTTCAACAAAAAAAAAAAAAAAACAATTCCAGCCCCATTCACCATGTTTTTTAGCAGTGTGAAGCCTTCTACAATTGCCAAAGCCTCTGCTTGTGCAGCACTGATAGCTTGGACAGATCTCGAGACCCATTGTACCAGAATCCCGTCCTTTACCAGCCATGCCCCTATGCCGGCTTGACCTGATGGGTCCCGCAAACCGTTAACATAGCATATATGCCCCCCTTGATTTTGAGCTGCTCTCAGCCTGTCTTCTGTTAAAAGCGAGGCCAAAGTAGACCCCGATTCTGGTGTAGCAGAACAGTCCTGCAAGATAATGGAGTCTTCCTCAGTTTTTCGGAAATACTTGCGGCATGTCTCAATAATTGGGGTCTTGCCACCATATACCGCATCGTTTCAAACCCGCCAAACTGCCCATGCCATGGATATGAAGGAGGCAAAATCCCTGTCAGAAAGTGCTTTTCTTTCATCCCGTACCGTTTCCTATCAGAAAGTGCTTCTCTTGCATCCCTGTCAGAAGGGTTTATATAAACAAAAAGGAACTAGCTTTTTTTTTTTTTTTTATTTCTCAGTCTCACATTTGGTTTTTACTCTTTATGTACCAGGAATTCCTATAGGCACGCGAGTGTATACTTCATGGCTATCAAAGTTTTGTTTTTGTATAAAATAAGTTCGTTTTTCTGTTGATGGTGGCTCCTAAGTCCTAACTTCATTTGCTAGAGTTTATATAAAGTTCTTTTCCACTTTACTTATTTTGTATTTTGTCTTTTTTTGTGTTACGTGCAATCTAGGTTCCTTCTTTTCGTTTGGAGAAACAGTGTAATGTAAGTTAGCTTTTCTTTAGTCGTTATTCTTTTGAAATACTGTGGCTATGTTTGGATGACACAAGAATAACAAGAATAGAGACTATTTTAGAATAGAAGCTATTCGGAATAGCAATATGTATTAAAATAATATTTTTGTTATTTAGAATAGTTAGAATAACTGCTATTCTCTATTCCTTGTAAATGTTGAAATATAGTTATTATTCGGAAATGTGAAATGAGAGAAAAAAATATTTTCTTTTTAGATTTCCGCCAATACAATTCTAAAATGACAAATTTGATACCACTTTCCGCTATCTCCACGTCGTGACAATTCATTTGAGATCCCACTTACCTATCTTTCTTCTTAATTAACACCTTATTAACACTATTCTTTATTGGTTACAGCTATTCACTATTCCACATATACAATCCAAACAACATTTTTACTAATCCGAATAGTATCATTTTCACACTAATATGAAAATCATTATTTTTTCTCTATTCTCATTTACTATTCTAAAATTTCACTATTATAGCTATTCTAACTCTCATTCAAACGTACCCTATAAAGTCTATATGTTTCACGCTCTTCAAATTAGATGTAAAAAGATAAATAATTTATATAAGGTTCCTCAATCCTAATACAAATAAATTGTTTTGTATATCCTGGCTCCTACAAAAATAAAGTTTGCCTTCCTTTTCTAGTAAAAATGAAAATAATTAACAAATACGTGAGGTTGAAAACAACATAATTATTCACTAATCGAAGGAAATATAATCCAGCTTATTTCCAGAAATGTTTTTGTTATTTTACAGTTTGGCACAAATTTGGTGTTCGGCTGAGAATCTAAGTATGATTGATTGACACTACGTAAGATATGGATTGATAAGACAAATTTTGCAAAAGTTTAACAAGGAGATTAACATGTGTATAACTATAATTAGGTAGATGCTTTATTATATTGAGGAGGGTTCAAATGCCTCTATTTTTTGTGCCTCCATCATGCCTCCATTTTTAAAAACCTTAATAACTCAAATTTAAAACTTAAACATCAAAATAAAACCGTTAAATGTTATCTATGTTATTTTCTCTATGTGCTCATAAAAAATTATCACATTTTAATTTTGCTTTTATGTGAATCAATAAGTTGAAAAATCAACGTCTAAACATTATCTATAGCAGTATACATTTTTACAAGCTCAAGATAACAACCAAAATAAAATTGAAATGTCATGATTTTTTACACGTGCATAGATAACATGATATAGTTCACATCCAATGATTTTATTTTGAATTTTAAGTTTTAAATTTTGAGTTATTAAAGTTTTAAAGAATGGAGACATGATGGAGGCACAAAAATGAAGGCATTTGAACCCTCCTCTATTATATTTAATGATCTTTTGTCTGTCTAAGTTAAGACACTAGTTCACGGGATAGATTGTAAACGAGAATAAAGTAATGATTTAAAATTCAAATTCAAACCGTATATCTTGTTCTTCTTCATAAGAATACAGCCACTAAAAATGTTGCAATTTTTTAAAAATTAATTTTGTACAAGATCAAAAGGCAAAATATGAACAAGATAAAATTTAGCTTTTGTAGTCAACTTGATATTTTTATTCTGCGGACATTTGATCTTGCGCGAAGCAAATTTGCAAATATTATAATTTTTATGTGGACACATCATTTGTAAAGCAAACAAGTTTAATAGTTTGAAATTTTAAATATACTTTAGAAACAACGTATAACAACAATTTACTCTTCACTTTCGGAAGCTTTACTCTTCACATTTGTAAAGCAAACAAGTTTCATAGTTTGAAATATTAAATATAATTTTATAGCATGCCTTTTTGAATCAATAAAAAAAAAAAACCTTTTTAGCCAAATGCTTTATAACAGAAACTTTATAACTCGAATGACAAAATAGAACTACTTAAACAAAAAATTGCGATAGAATTCAAATGGAGGAGAAAAGAAAGAAAAAAAATTAAGAGTGAGTCTATGGTACTATGCATAGCACGGATTAGTTCATACTACGGAGTCATATTTTCATTTTGAAAATTCTAATGGTCGATCCGAACCGTTCAACGTGATCTCCACATGAATATGTACTTGCAGACTAAATTTTATATTTTTTCGAACTTTTTTACTATATTTTAAGATAGGTAGAAAATCACCTGATCTGAAAATTCTGGACCATCCAAAAACAGTGATTTTCTACATATCTAAAAAATAGTAAAAAAATTCTAAAAATTAAAAAATTTAACCCACAAGTATATTCTCATATGGAAATCATGTTGAACGGTTCGGATCGACCGTTAGAATTTTGAAAATAAAAATATTGATCCGTAGTACGGACCAATCCGTGCTATGCATAGTACCATAGACTCACTCAAAAATTAATATGTCAAGATTAGACAAATAGTTTAATGACTTTTCTTATATGTTACTAACATTTTTAAAAGACCTCATTTCGCTTGCAAAATTTGAAATTATTTAAAAAAATATATATATTTATTAGTATATAGTAATTACATATTTGTCACTATGGTAATAATTTTTGCGGGACATTAGTTTTTAGGAAGCGGAGGCGATTCGATGAGAATCGAACTAAATTCGACATGATATTCGATCGAAATAAAAAAATTGTACAGATAACATTATAATACAACTTCAAAATTTACGCAGATTAAGTTTAAATCTGGATACAAATTGAACGACTCCAGAGTCCGGACATCGCACCGCCGCCCTCACCTTTTTGAAGTTGAAGACAAAAATGCCGAAGCCGATCTTTTGTGACGACTTAATGTAGCACGAAGCTGATCTCCGAATTACAAGTTCCAACCACAGTGACAAACGAATAGTTCGGGTTCAGTTCGGCGGGATTAAAAATTCGTGATTTGAGAATAATAGGGTATAATCGGAAATGATTCGGTACCACAAGGAAGAAAAAATAAACCCAAAAAACCCCCAAAATTTTTTTTAGAAACTTTTTAAAAAAAAATTTGCATTTTTTTTTGCGTTTTTTCGCGAATAATTCGTGAATTCGCGTTTCATTCGTGAATAAAACGTATTATATATTTTTTTTGCGTTTAATTCGGTGTTTGGTTCAGAAACGTAAAAAAAATGAATAAAACGCGAATTATTCGCAAATTTATCGCGAGTTGTGTCACTATGGTTACAATCATATATAGTTCTATGAGAAGACGTTTAGTATTCTCCAAAATTTAATAATCAGTTCTCTCTCTTTATTATCTACAAAATCAACAACATCAATTAGTTCCTAGCATACTACACAATTATTTTCAAATTTTAGTAAGTTCACAATTCAAATTTTTTTTAGAAACTGATGAAAACCAGAACAAAAAGTGCACAGTAATACTGCAATTGTATTCGCCATAGACGAACCGCAATGAAAGCTACGTTCATTGAACCTGGCCCTTTTTTGAATAAAAAAGAAAAAGTTTGGTTCTTCCGCCGTCGCCAACAGTCAGAGAGAGGAGCTATACGCCCTTCTCTTTCTACACTGCTATTCTTCTATTTCCTAACTCCAGTATATCTTATAAAAGTGAGTCATAATGTACCCATTAAATGTTTTAATACAACCCGGTACAAATTTGACAATACAATTGCAACTACAGGGATCTTTTCTTTCATGTAGTCTTCTCTAGTCCGACCCTTCAATCTTCTCAAAACACAGAGACACTCCCGCCTCCCAAGAGTCCATATCCTCGACGGTACCGTAAAAGATTCCCTTTTACAATTAGCTATTTACGGTTTGAGATTAACTCTCAGCCGGTTTAGGATTCGGGCTGACTGAGGGGGCAGTATTATTGGGATTTGAGTTCGTGCCAAGTTAAAAAGAACGGTCCAGATCAAGTAATTGTAAAAGATTCCCTATTACGGTACCGTCGGTGATATGAATTCGCCTCCCGATCCTATTTTGTTCTGGTAACATATTTTAGTCAAAATCTATACAATCTTTTACAAATAAGAACTTCGGTTCCTGGGTAACCAAACTGCAAGCAGCAACTGAACCAATTATACCTCGACACGTCATATATATGTTCAAATGTCGTAAACTTTGCCAGTGGTCATAGGTATCTTGCAATCTTATATAGATACTGGTAAATCCTTACTCCAGGCTCAAAACCTCCGTTTCTTCACTAATGGCGACAGCCGCCTCCAAACCTCTGCGCCATTTTTCACCATCTCTACCTCACATCGCCTCTAACAAACCCAAATCACATATCAGATTGCCACGTGTCACTGTTCCAGCTCTCTCTTCCTCGTCCACCTCCTCCCCATTCACAGAAGCGAACTCTGAATCCCGATACCAGAGAGAAACCTGGACCCACAAAAGTACCCTCGATAACAAATCAAACGATATCGCTCTCCAGCTTCCTGAACTGAAGAAGCTTCTAGAAGCACTACGAATTTCAAGAGAAAAAGAAAGGGGTCAATTAGAGAGCACTGCTACACCGGGTCGGGTTGCGCTGGTAGGGACTGGTCCAGGAGACCCGGAACTGCTAACAGTTAAAGCGGTTCGGGCAATTGAAAAAGCTGATCTAATTTTGTATGATAGATTGGTTTCGAATGATGTGCTTGATATGGTTCGACCTGATGCCCGTCTGTTGTATGTCGGAAAGACGGCCGGATACCATAGCCGAACTCAGGTGGGAAATAATTTTGCTTTTAAATAGGGTATTTTCTTGCAATTTCTCATTTTGTTTGGGCTTGTCTGCAATTTAGTTGGTGATTAACCGATTATAATCTGTTTGTATAGGAGGAGATACATCAGTTGCTTCTGAGCTTTGCTGAGGTGGGGGCAAATGTGGTCCGGTTGAAAGGAGGTGATCCTTTGGTATGCTCTTTTGTACCACTTTTTGGATGATTTATTTGAATCTGTTAGATTTGTGTGATGCTGTTATCCAGTACAATGTAATACTGGTACCATTCAATTTTGTTCCGGTACCATCCGTACTACTGCAAACTGTGTTGGATTAAGCGAGTATAATCAGTATTAAACGATTACATTATTAATACTTATTCGCAGTGTCATTATACAGCATCAGTACAATGTAATATTGGTACCATTCAATTTGTTCCGGTACCATGCGTAGTACTGCAAATTGTGTTGGATTAAGCGAGTATAATCAGTACGTATTACACGAGTACATTATTTATACGTATTAACAGAGTGTCATTATACAGCATCAGTGCAATGTAATACTGGTAAATCGGTTTTGTTCCGGTACCATGCACAGCACTGCAAATTGTGTTGGATTAAGCAATTTTTATCAGTATTACATGATTGCAACTTATACCCAGAGTGTCATTATGTTCATAAGTGCTTTTTTTTTTTCCCTTTTTCCGGTAGGTATTTGGTAGGGGTGGGGAAGAGATGGACTTTCTACAACAGCAAGGAATCAGAGTTGAAGTTATTCCTGGTACGCAATGCACTGGCTCTAACATAATAATTTTTGACGGTTTCAATTTCTAATACAAAACATGAGTATATATCAACAACTTAAAAGAGGATCCAATGTTATGAAATGCAGGAATAACTTCGGCATCTGGAATAGCAGCTGAGCTTGGCATTCCACTGACTCACCGAGGAATTGCAAACAGGTACGCACTCAAAAACAAGTGACTTGCTGTACCAGCCTGTATGTATTGGTACTTAGTATTTACATTAGTTTTTTAAAAACACATCTGTATCGCAACTACAATTTATTTCTGCAGTGTGAGATTTCTGACGGGTCACTCGAGAAATGGCGGTACGGACCCGTTGTATGTAGCTGAGAATGCGGCCGACCCTTATTCAACTCTAGTAGTGTATATGGGCCTATCTACCCTTCCGTCACTTGCCCCAAAATTAATGTCTCATGGCTTGCCGGCTGAAACTCCTACAGTTGCTGTTGAACGCGGTACCACCCCTCAACAAAGAACGGTATGTATTTGTGTATTTTTTTTTTCCGATAATACTTACTGTATCATTCATTCTTTTTTGGGTAATTTCATGTATACCCCTGAAGAACTTTAAAATTACGTATTCCCCCCTCTAAAGTTCATACTATCATATTTACCCTTCTAAATTTGAAAAACTCACAGATTTACCCATTTTATTGCCTTTTCTATTAGATTTCATTTTAAATTTACAAATTTGTTTGTAATTCAAAGAGTAATTTTTCAATGACTGCAAGTATCTCAGCTTCTATTATATTTGCTTTGGTTCATGTAGGCATTTGCAAAACTAGGGGATTTGGTAAATGAGGTCAAGTTAGCGGAGTTGGTATCCCCGACACTAATAGTAATTGGAAATGTGGTGGCGTTATCGCCATTTTGGCCTTATTCAGCAGGAGAAAATACAGTTATGGTACAAGAACATGTGCTAATGAGATAAAAATTTAGAGAATTCATTTGCATTTTGCAAGGAAGAGCATTCTATCATACAGAAAATGGGGTATAGTAAAAAGGAAAAAGATCTGAGAAACTATCATGTTCCCTACCAAGAATGATTTAAGAAAATTACTCGGCTAATCATGTCAGCGAGAATGTTTGTTCCGTCTGTTTTCCTTTTTCTTAACCCCTGTTGTTGCCCCGAATTTTTTTTTGAGAAAATAATTCTTTTTGCTGTATATTTGTTGTATTGTCAAATTTTCACAATGTTGAAAATAAATTGAAATAATTCATGATTTTGTTTTTGTATCATTTAAATTGAGAGAATTCAGCTGTTCTGGTGTCAGGCCTGATTGATGTTCTTATAGACCTGCGCTGTGACAAAATCTAATTGTGTACCTAAACTATAATCTGTTTTCAATTCTACTTTTTATTCGTTTTTGGGCTATTATAATTTGTAAGCATTACAGAGCCAATAGAGTTTTGTCATGCTAAAATATCATTTTTCATATTTACCATTTCCATCATTCTGGATTTTTTTTTACTGTAATTAAGAACATAAAAGAAACAGTTGTATTCTAGGATGAGATTGGCCTCTTATTCATTTCAGCATCAAAACACATTTGTTATTTAATTTTTTTTACTAGATTGTAGTTCCTATTTGGTAGATTATTATCAGACTATGTCTTTCTTACATATTATTTTCGAAAGTATAGACAAAATATGAATTTGTTTTCATTCAAAAATTAAATTATAATAGTGTGGAAATAGTAAAATGCAGCGGAGCATTAAATGAAACCATTGTCACTGTTAAAATAGTTTGTTAGGTAAACATGGGTCTGTTGCTAAACCAGTATGTATTCGTCGGCACCAATATTCATTTTGAGGCCTGTTCCTTGTGATCAAATTTTGGGTCACTGACGCTGCATTCCAAGGAATTGATAATAAATGATTGTTGTCACTAGTCATTTACAACATGAAAGTGGGGGAGTTCGGATCCTCTGGGGTAACTAAAATTTTGGGCTGTAGATGAATCACTTTTATTATTAATAAAGGTAATGGTATACTGGTACAAACAATGTTTTAAAATGCGGTTTCTATGCGGTATGCGGAAGGCCACCGCATACCGCATATATGGTATGCAGCTGCATATGCGGACTTATATATGTGGATTTTAAAATGAGAATTATTATATATATAAACAAGTATGCGGTAATATGCGGTAATATGCGATAATTATGCGGTCGAATATGCGGTAAAAATATGCGGCCGAATATGCGGCTGAATATGCGGCCGCATATGCGAAACCGCATATTAGACCACATATTGATTTTTCCATGCGGTTGCCAACCGCATACGTATATGCGGCCGCATACGCATATGCGGCCGCATATTGAACTGCATTTTATTACATACATATAAATGACTAAATTGATACAAATTAGTAATTCTACGTACCAAATTAATAATACTTTGGAAATTTTAAGATTTCTATTTCCTGCTTGAAAATGATTTATTGAATTGCTGTCGCTTTATTACGCTGTTTATGATATTAATTTCCTGATTAACTTTTTTGAAGTTTTTTCTTGTCTACAACGTGCAAGTATCAACGTCATTATGAGTTCATAGTTGCATGGATCGATCATTACATAATTAGAAATGGACAGCGGGTCAGACCTTAATAGTATATTTCATGCACATTATATAGTGACTGATATTTGATATATAGGAATATAGGTTAGAAGTATTCTTCATTTGGACCAAAGGTGCCTTTATAAAGGCTAGATAACTCACTAATTTCGGTCCTTAGTCCAATGAGAGAGTTCAAATCGTCCGAGAAGATTTCAGTTTATCTAAACTCGCATCACATTTAATTCGATAACTCTTCAAAATGCACGTGACGTACATGATTAATTATTGTTACTTTGACATTCGTGCAGAAATATTTTGAACTGTCCGGATTTTTTACATATCAACTCAAATTTGAGATATCTCATAAGAAATGAGAATAAGTCTTTGATTTAGTGATAAATGATAATTCCTTTTATGTATGAGGTTGCAAATTTGAAATCTGAAAATAGACGGATAAAACTTTCACAGTCAGCTATAATCCGCCTGTCCTAATCCGATCCATTGCAAAATATAGAGTGGAGTAGATTCGATAGACATCAGATCTATTATAGGTTCGATGGACTCCAAAATTGTTCGATCTGCTTTAAGATTTGTTTGTCCGCTTCAATTTTTATACGCACAGATCTTAAAATAAATTGGGTAGATATGATACCCATAAAATCTACTCCACTCTTTTTTTTGAGTAAAAGTTGGTGATCAAGCCACCCAATTATTTAATATCCACAAAGGATTATCTCTTCTGAGTTCCGAACCTACAATCTCCCACACAAAGAGCATTGCTTTTGCCACTAGACTTAAGTTTTTTTATTAATATCCAAAGTTTATTACAAATTAATTAATATACCCAGGTTCGCTGGGATTTAATATAAAGGTCCCTATCGGCCAGAAAATGGCCGGTACACTATTTAATCAACTACCAGCCATTTTTTGGCCGGTACCCTATTTAATACACTACCAGTCATTTTCTGGCCGGTACCCGTATTATTATTATTTTTATATTTTTTCGGCTATTTTAGGGTTTATTTGAGTATTTTCCCTTTAGATTATATGTTGTAGTATTTTATGTTTAGATTTTGTGTTATTGTAGTATTTTTTGTTTAGATTTTTATATTGTACTATTTTTGTTATTGTTGTAGTAATTACTGTTTAGCATAATCATGATAAATATTTTATTTTAGTATAATTTAGCATATTCGTGATGATTTATTTTATTTTAGTACAATTCTCATTAGTTTAACTTAATGTAATTCTGTTAATTTATTTTAGACAATTCTCATTAGTTTAATTTAGTTTAATTTAGTGTAAATTATTTTAGTATAGTTTAGTGTAACTTAGTTTAATTTAGCATATTCGGCACATACATCTGCTTCTTATCCTTCTGCATTTTAAAAAATTTAGCTGTCAGGGTATTTGGATTGGTTGATTAAATAATTAAGTAAGAATAGAGTTAGAGACTTACCATACAACTACGGCACATGTGGGAGTACAGATGGGCTAGGACAGCCCCACCCCAGTTGTACGGCGACGGCTGATCAAGGTCTGCCAGCAGCGGAAGATACATCATCAGCATCATATCACCGCTGAAATCAACAAACATGACAGAACTAAATAGGTCCATCACGTAGCCCCGTGTATATCTGCAATACAAAACAGATAATGAAATGCTGTTCACAAATGTATTAGAAACAATTTATAGTTTTTACCTCTGAATCTGCTCATCGGTGGAATCTGTTGTCAGATTTGGGCTGAAGTGCTCTTGCAACTTCTTCATTCTCAGATGAAATTTGGACTTCCCACGATCCTCAATGTGAGAGTAAGAATCAGCTCTCAACAACTCCTCGATCTGAGCGGCAAACTCAGCGCTGTCAGATACGCCACCGACAGAAGTGTCTGTGATAGACAAATCCCAAAGGACACTCACATCGTGCAAGTATCAACGTCATTATGAGTTTATAGTTGTATGGATCGATCATTACATAATTAGAAATGGACAGCGGATCTGACCTTAATAGTATATCTCATGCACATTATATAGTGATTGATAGTTGCTATATAGGTATATAGGTTAGAAGTATTCTTCATTTGGACCAAAGGGGCCTTTATAAAGGCTAGATAACTCTCTAATTTCGGTCCTTAGTCCAATGAGAGAGTTCAAATCGTCCGAGAAGATTTCAGTTTATCTAAACTCGCATCACATTTAATTCGATAACTATTCAAAATGCACGTGACGTACATGATTAATTATTGTTACTTTGACATTCGTGCAGAAATATTTTGAACTGTCCGGATTTTTTACATATCAACTCAAATTTGAGATATCTCATAAGAAATGAGAATAAGTCTTTGATTTAGTGATAAATGATAATTCCTTTTATGTATGAGGTTGCAAATTTGAAATCTGAAAATAGACGGATAAAACTTTCACAGTCAGCTATAATCCGCCTGTCCTAATCCGATCCATTGCAAAATATAGAGTGGAGTAGATTCGATAGACATCAGATCTATTATAGGTTCGATGGACTCCAAAATTGTTCGATCTGCTTTAAGATTTGTTTGTCCGCTTCAATTTTTATACGCACAGATCTTAAAATAAATTGGATAGATATGATACCCATAAAATCTATCCACTCTTTTTTTTGAGTAAAAGTTGGTGATCAAGCCACCCAATTATTTAATATCCACAAAGGATTATCTCTTCTGAGTTCCGAACCTACAATCTCCCACACAAAGAGCATTGCTTTTGCCACTAGACCTAAGTTTTTTTTATTAATATCCAAAGTTTATTACAAATTAATTAATATACCCAGGTTCGCTGGGATTTAATATAAAGGTCCCTATCGGCCAGAAAATGGCCGGTACACTATTTAATCAACTACCAGCCATTTTTTGGCCGGTACCCTATTTAATACACTACCAGTCATTTTCTGGCCGGTACCCGTATTATTATTTTTATATTTTTTCGGCTATTTTAGGGTTTATTTGAGTATTTTCCCTTTAGATTATATGTTGTAGTATTTTATGTTTAGATTTTGTGTTATTGTAGTATTTTTTGTTTAGATTTTTATATTGTACTATTTTTGTTATTGTTGTAGTATTTACTGTTTAGCATAATCATGATAAATATTTTATTTTAGTATAATTTAGCATATTCGTGATGATTTATTTTATTTTAGTACAATTCTCATTAGTTTAACTTAATGTAATTCTGTTAATTTATTTTAGACAATTCTCATTAGTTTAATTTAGTTTAATTTAGTGTAATTCTGTTAATTTATTTTAGTATAGTTTAGCGTAACTTAGTTTAATTTAGCATATTCGGCACATACATCTGCTTCTTATCCTTCTGCATTTTAAAAAATTTAGCTGTCAGGGTATTTGGATTGGTTGATTAAATAATTAAGTAAGAATAGAGTTAGAGACTTACCATACAACTACGGCACATGTGGGAGTACAGATGGGCTAGGACAGCCCCACCCCAGTTGTACGGCGACGGCTGATCAAGGTCTGCCAGCAGCGGAAGATACATCATCAGCATCATATCACCGCTGAAATCAACAAACATGACAGAACTAAATAGGTCCATCACGTAGCCCCGTGTATATCTGCAATACAAAACAGATAATGAAATGCTGTTCACAAATGTATTAGAAACAATTTATAGTTTTTACCTCTGAATCTGCTCATCGGTGAAATCTGTTGTCAGATTTGGGCTGAAGTGCTCTTGCAACTTCTTCATTCTCAGATGAAATTTGGACTTCCCACGATCCTCAATGTGAGAGTAAGAATCAGCTCCCAACAACTCCTCGATCTGAGCGGCAAACTCAGCGCTGTCAGATACGCCACCGACAGAAGTGTCTGTGATAGACAAATCCCAAAGGACACTCACGTCGTGCAAGTATCAACGTCATTATGAGTTTATAGTTGCATGGATCGATCATTACATAATTAGAAATGGACAGCGGATCTGACCTTAATAGTATATCTCATGCACATTATATAGTGATTGATAGTTGCTATATAGGTATATAGGTTAGAAGTATTCTTCATTTGGACCAAAGGGGCCTTTATAAAGGCTAGATAACTCTCTAATTTCGGTCCTTAGTCCAATGAGAGAGTTCAAATCGTCCGAGAAGATTTCAGTTTATCTAAACTCGCATCACATTTAATTCGATAACTATTCAAAATGCACGTGACGTACATGATTAATTATTGTTACTTTGACATTCGTGCAGAAATATTTTGAACTGTCCGGATTTTTTACATATCAACTCAAATTTGAGATATCTCATAAGAAATGAGAATAAGTCTTTGATTTAGTGATAAATGATAATTCCTTTTATGTATGAGGTTGCAAATTTGAAATCTGAAAATAGACGGATAAAACTTTCACAGTCAGCTATAATCCGCCTGTCCTAATCCGATCCATTGCAAAATATAGAGTGGAGTAGATTCGATAGACATCAGATCTATTATAGGTTCGATGGACTCCAAAATTGTTCGATCTGCTTTAAGATTTGTTTGTCCGCTTCAATTTTTATACGCACAGATCTTAAAATAAATTGGATAGATATGATACCCATAAAATCTATCCACTCTTTTTTTTGAGTAAAACTTGGTGATCAAGCCACCCAATTATTTAATATCCACAAAGGATTATCTCTTCTGAGTTCCGAACCTACAATCTCCCACACAAAGAGCATTGCTTTTGTCACTAGACCTAAGTTTTTTTATTAATATCCAAAGTTTATTACAAATTAATTAATATACCCAGGTTCGCTGGGATTTAATATAAAGGTCCCTATCGGCCAGAAAATGGCCGGTACACTATTTAATCAACTACCAGCCATTTTTTGGCCGGTACCCTATTTAATACACTACCAGTCATTTTCTGGCCGGTACCCGTATTATTATTATTTTTATATTTTTTCGGCTATTTTAGGGTTTATTTGAGTATTTTCCCTTTAGATTATATGTTGTAGTATTTTATGTTTAGATTTGGTGTTATTGTAGTATTTTTTGTTTAGATTTTTATATTGTACTATTTTTGTTATTGTTGTAGTATTTACTGTTTAGCATAATCATGATAAATATTTTATTTTAGTATAATTTAGCATATTCGTGATGATTTATTTTATTTTAGTACAATTCTCATTAGTTTAACTTAATGTAATTCTGTTAATTTATTTTAGACAATTCTCATTAGTTTAATTTAGTTTAATTTAGTGTAATTCTGTTAATTTATTTTAGTATAGTTTAGCGTAACTTAGTTTAATTTAGCATATTCGGCACATACATCTGCTTCTTATCCTTCTGCATTTTAAAAAATTTAGCTGTCAGGGTATTTGGATTGGTTGATTAAATAATTAAGTAAGAATAGAGTTAGAGACTTACCATACAACTACGGCACATGTGGGAGTACAGATGGGCTAGGACAGCCCCACCCCAGTTGTACGGCGACGGCTGATCAAGGTCTGCCAGCAGCGGAAGATACATCATCAGCATCATATCACCGCTGAAATCAACAAACATGACAGAACTAAATAGGTCCATCACGTAGCCCCGTGTATATCTGCAATACAAAACAGATAATGAAATGCTGTTCACAAATGTATTAGAAACAATTTATAGTTTTTACCTCTGAATCTGCTCATCGGTGGAATCTGTTGTCAGATTTGGGCTGAAGTGCTCTTGCAACTTCTTCATTCTCAGATGAAATTTGGACTTCCCACGATCCTCAATGTGAGAGTAAGAATCAGCTCTCAACAACTCCTCGATCTGAGCGGCAAACTCAGCGCTGTCAGATACGCCACCGACAGAAGTGTCTGTGATAGACAAATCCCAAAGGACACTCACATCGTGCAAGTATCAACGTCATTATGAGTTTATAGTTGCATGGATCGATCATTACATAATTAGAAATGGACAGCGGATCTGACCTTAATAGTATATCTCATGCACATTATATAGTGATTGATATTTGCTATATAGGTATATAGGTTAGAAGTATTCTTCATTTGGACCAAAGGGGCCTTTATAAAGGCTAGATAACTCTCTAATTTCGGTCCTTAGTCCAATGAGAGAGTTCAAATCGTCCGAGAAGATTTCAGTTTATCTAAACTCGCATCACATTTAATTCGATAACTATTCAAAATGCACGTGACGTACATGATTAATTATTGTTACTTTGACATTCGTGCAGAAATATTTTGAACTGTCCGGATTTTTTACATATCAACTCAAATTTGAGATATCTCATAAGAAATGAGAATAAGTCTTTGATTTAGTGATAAATGATAATTCCTTTTATGTATGAGGTTGCAAATTTGAAATCTGAAAATAGACGGATAAAACTTTCACAGTCAGCTATAATCCGCCTGTCCTAATCCGATCCATTGCAAAATATAGAGTGGAGTAGATTCGATAGACATCAGATCTATTATAGGTTCGATGGACTCCAAAATTGTTCGATCTGCTTTAAGATTTGTTTGTCCGCTTCAATTTTTATACGCACAGATCTTAAAATAAATTGGATAGATATGATACCCATAAAATCTATCCACTCTTTTTTTTGAGTAAAAGTTGGTGATCAAGCCACCCAATTATTTAATATCCACAAAGGATTATCTCTTCTGAGTTCCGAACCTACAATCTCCCACACCAAGAGCATTGCTTTTGCCACTAGACTTAAGTTTTTTTATTAATATCCAAAGTTTATTACAAATTAATTAATATACCCAGGTTCGCTGGGATTTAATATAAAGGTCCCTATCGGCCAAAAAATGGGCGGTACACTATTTAATCAACTACCAGCCATTTTTTTGCCGGTACCTTATTTAATACACTACCAGTCATTTTCTGACCAGTACCCGTATTATTATTATTTTTATATTTTTTCGTCTATTTTAGGGTTTATTTGAGTATTTTCCCTTTAGATTATATGTTGTAGTATTTTATGTTTAGATTTTGTGTTATTGTAGTATTTTTTGTTTAGATTTTTATATTGTACTATTTTTGTTATTGTTGTAGTATTTACTGTTTAGCATAATCATGATAAATATTTTATTTTAGTATAATTTAGCATATTCGTGATGATTTATTTTATTTTAGTACAATTCTCATTAGTTTAACTTAATGTAATTCTGTTAATTTATTTTAGACAATTCTCATTAGTTTAATTTAGTTTAATTTAGTGTAATTCTGTTAATTTATTTTAGTATAGTTTAGCGTAACTTAGTTTAATTTAGCATATTCGGCACATACATCTGCTTCTTATCCTTCTGCATTTTAAAAAATTTAGCTGTCAGGGTATTTGGATTGGTTGATTAAATAATTAAGTAAGAATAGAGTTAGAGACTTACCATACAACTACGGCACATGTGGGAGTACAGATGGGCTAGGACAGCCCCACCCCAGTTGTACGGCGACGGCTGATCAAGGTCTGCCAGCAGCGGAAGATACATCATCAGCATCATATCACCGCTGAAATCAACAAACATGACAGAACTAAATAGGTCCATCACGTAGCCCCGTGTATATCTGCAATACAAAACAGATAATGAAATGCTGTTCACAAATGTATTAGAAACAATTTATAGTTTTTACCTCTGAATCTGCTCATCGGTGGAATCTGTTGTCAGATTTGGGCTGAAGTGCTCTTGCAACTTCTTCATTCTCAGATGAAATTTGGACTTCCCACGATCCTCAATGTGAGAGTAAGAATCAGCTCCCAACAACTCTTCGATCTGAGCGGCAAACTCAGCGCTGTCAGATACGCCACCGACAGAAGTGTCTGTGATAGACAAATCCCAAAGGACACTCACATCGTGCAAGTATCAACGTCATTATGAGTTTATAGTTGTATGGATCGATCATTACATAATTAGAAATGGACAGCGGATCTGACCTTAATAGTATATCTCATGCACATTATATAGTGATTGATAGTTGCTATATAGGTATATAGGTTAGAAGTATTCTTCATTTGGACCAAAGGGGCCTTTATAAAGGCTAGATAACTCTCTAATTTCGGTCCTTAGTCCAATGAGAGAGTTCAAATCGTCCGAGAAGATTTCAGTTTATCTAAACTCGCATCACATTTAATTCGATAACTATTCAAAATGCACGTGACGTACATGATTAATTATTGTTACTTTGACATTCGTGCAGAAATATTTTGAACTGTCCGGATTTTTTACATATCAACTCAAATTTGAGATATCTCATAAGAAATGAGAATAAGTCTTTGATTTAGTGATAAATGATAATTCCTTTTATGTATGAGGTTGCAAATTTGAAATCTGAAAATAGACGGATAAAACTTTCACAGTCAGCTATAATCCGCCTGTCCTAATCCGATCCATTGCAAAATATAGAGTGGAGTAGATTCGATAGACATCAGATCTATTATAGGTTCGATGGACTCCAAAATTGTTCGATCTGCTTTAAGATTTGTTTGTCCGCTTCAATTTTTATACGCACAGATCTTAAAATAAATTGGATATATGATACCCATAAAATCTATCCACTCTTTTTTTTGAGTAAAACTTGGTGATCAAGCCACCCAATTATTTTATATCCACAAAGGATTATCTCTTCTGAGTTCCGAACCTACAATCTCGCACACAAAGAGCATTGCTTTTGCCACTAGACCTAAGTTTTTTTATTAATATCCAAAGTTTATTACAAATTAATTAATATACCCAGGTTCGCTGGGATTTAATATAAAGGTCCCTATCGGCCAGAAAATGGCCGGTACACTATTTAATCAACTACCAGCCATTTTTTGGCCGGTACCCTATTTAATACACTACCAGTTATTTTCTGGCCGGTACCCGTATTATTATTATTTTTATATTTTTTCGGCTATTTTAGGGTTTATTTGAGTATTTCCCCTTTAGATTATATGTTGTAGTATTTTATGTTTAGATTTTGTGTTATTGTAGTATTTTTTGTTTAGATTTTTATATTGTACTATTTTTGTTATTGTTGTAGTATTTACTGTTTAGCATAATCATGATAAATATTTTATTTTAGTATAATTTAGCATATTCGTGATGATTTATTTTATTTTAGTACAATTCTCATTAGTTTAACTTAATGTAATTCTGTTAATTTATTTTAGACAATTCTCATTAGTTTAATTTAGTTTAATTTAGTGTAATTCTGTTAATTTATTTTAGTATAGTTTAGCATAACTTAGTTTAATTTAGCATATTCGGCACATACATCTGCTTCTTATCCTTCTGCATTTTAAAAAATTTAGCTGTCAGGGTATTTGGATTGGTTGATTAAATAATTAAGTAAGAATAGAGTTAGAGACTTACCATACAACTACAGCACATGTGGGAGTACAGATGGGCTAGGACAGCCCCACCCCAGTTGTACGGCGACGGCTGATCAAGGTCTGCCAGCAGCGGAAGATACATCATCAGCATCATATCACCGCTGAAATCAACAAACATGACAGAACTAAATAGGTTCATCACGTAGCCCCGTGTATATCTGCAATACAAAACAGATAATGAAATGTTGTTCACAAATGTATTAGAAACAATTTATAGTTTTTACCTCTGAATTTGCTCATCGGTGGAATCTGTTGTCAGATTTGGGCTGAAGTGCTCTTGCAATTTCTTCATTCTCAGATGAAATTTGGACTTCCCACGATCCTCAATGTGAGAGTAAGAATCAGCTCCCAACAACTCCTCGATCTGAGCGGCAAACTCAGCGCTGTCAGATACGCCACCGACAGAAGTGTCTGTGATAGACAAATCCCAAAGGACACTCACATCGTGCAAGTATCAACGTCATTATGAGTTTATAGTTGCATGGATCGATCATTACATAATTAGAAATGGACAGCGGATCTGACCTTAATAGTATATCTCATGCACATTATATAGTGATTGATATTTGCTATATAGGTATATAGGTTAGAAGTATTCTTCATTTGGACCAAAGGGGCCTTTATAAAGGCTAGATAACTCTCTAATTTCGGTCCTTAGTCCAATGAGAGAGTTCAAATCGTCCGAGAAGATTTCAGTTTATCTAAACTCGCATCACATTTAATTCGATAACTCTTCAAAATGCACGTGACGTACATGATTAATTATTGTTACTTTGACATTCGTGCAGAAATATTTTGAACTGTCCGGATTTTTTACATATCAACTCAAATTTGAGATATCTCATAAGAAATGAGAATAAGTCTTTGATTTAGTGATAAATGATAATTCCTTCTATGTATGAGGTTGTAAGTTTGAAATCCGGAAATAGACGGATACAACTTTCAAAGTCAGCTATAATCCGTCCGTCCTAATCCGATCCATTGCAAAATAGAGTGAAGTAGATTTCGATAGGCAACATATCTATTATAGGTTCGATAGACTCCAAAATTGTTCGATCTGCTTTAAGATTTGTTTGTCCGCTTCAATTTTTATACGCACAGATCTTAAAATAAATTGGATAGTTTTGAAACCTATCAAATCTAAAAATAGTAGATATGATACCCATAAAATCTACTCCACTCTTTTTTTGAGTAAAAGTTGGTGGTGAAGCCTTCCAATTATTTAATATCCATAAAGGATTATCCCTTCTGAGTTCCGAACCTATAATCTTCCACACAAAGAGCATTGTCTTTGCCACTAGACCAAAAGATATCTCAAATTTACACCGCTCTGTTTGCAAAAAAAAGTAACTGCCAGTGCCACGAGACATTAATCAATATAAAATCCGCATGATTCAAACCACACAGGCTTACAAAAATATAACAATATAAAATTCTAGACAAAATAACAAGGATGGATTTAAAAAATAAGATCAACTGAAAAATTAAGTATATTGTAATTTTATTTTTTAAGAAATACTAAATATATCAATACATGCAAAATTATAAATTATAAAATTTAATGAACAAAATTATAATATTTCAATTTTTAGGGAGGACAGTCTATTTTCTGCATACTACTATCCGTCCATAAAACAAGCATCTAAATACAGTTAGGCTATGGAATTCACATCCCCTTAGGTTATCGGACCGAGTACAATTAAATCGGACGGTCCAAAATTGTTATCTTTAACTTAGCACGAATCTCAAAGCACAAATAATGCTGCCCCGTGCGCCATCCCGACCAAGCACCAATTGAGAGTAAATCTGGGACGGTCATCATGCTCGTTGAACCTAAAAGTAGGTAAAATGGACATCGGACCTACTCCGTTCTCTTTTTAATTATGCAAGCATTTATTTTATAATGGAAGAAGTTGATAACTCAGAGGGAATAGACGCTATTTAAAGTTACATGGTAGTTATTTTGGTGGGAGTCATTAATTTGATTTGAGAATTATCATTAACAGATTTTCTCACTGCCGTTTGTACGCCAAATCGATTCGTTTAAAATAGATGCGAACTTATATATGTATATGTTAATTCATACGAATATCAATCAGAATATTTTCGCAAGGTGCCTATTTTACATTCTTATTAAATTAATCTGTTCCTTTTAAATAAGGAAGGAAGAAAGGTTGCTAAATAAATTTCATCGTACCTTAATATATTATTTTCATTACGTGGTATTACATGTTGATCCTAATTGATGTTTAACAATAAAGATGATCAAATTTTGTAAGTTCTAATATGTACAATTAAGAAATTTAAAATTTAAAATATACAATATGTTAGATTTGGAAATGTTTTCCATTTGAGAGTCATTGTCTAATTAACTTTTAGAAGTTAATACGATTGGAATTTGTTATTCTCTGTCGAAGTTAACTTCTAAAATCGCATGATTCAAACCACAATTCCAATCGTCATCCGATTAAGATTTTCATTTCTATTATTCAATCTAAGTAGCTCAGTAAATTAGTTATATAATGAACTTATAGAATACTAATTTTTACTATTTTTGGAATTTTTTTACTATTTTTATGATTTATGAAAGATGGCACAAAATCGGCCTAATTTAGAGTAATTTTGCGTAGTTTAGAATAATTTACCGTATTTTATTATAATTAGCGAAATTAGTGTAATTTAGCATAATTCAACATAATTTAACATAATTTAGCGTAATTTAATGTAATATTGTGTAATTCAACATAATTTCAAGTAATATAGTGTATTTTAGTATAAATATGCCAATTATAAATCAAAAGAAGTAATCTAACAAATAATTTAAACACAAAATTCAAATTTTCAGTATTAGATTTTATTATCTTGCTCTTCATAGTGTCTTTAAAAAAAATGAGGAAGAAACCGGCCAGATTCTGACTGGTTTGGGCATTTTTCGAAAAACCCAGAGATTCTGAGTATATTTATTAATTTGTAATTAACTTTGGATATTAATAAAAATGTCGGGTGGAATTCAAGGGAATAGATAAATAGTGAGAAAGTGATATTGTGATGGAAATATGCATTCAAACTCTTCACTTTTGTACTTTAGCCCCTCTCTACTCCACCCCATTATTCTATGGCAGAGGTGGAATTGGAGAAGAGTGACTTTTACACATGTTGGAATTGACTCAATTCTACTCTTTCATTATTCCAAACGTGCCGAACATAATTGAAATTTATGGAATAAAAGCCTCTTCCCTTTTCTATTTTTCCACTATTTCATGCATTTGCCGAATGGGTCGGAGACAAGAATTGAGTAGAGTAGTGGAAATGGAAAAAGTGAAATTTAGTTTGAATTTTTTACAATCAAACCTCTACATTTTACAAATAGGTTCCTTCTCTATTCTTTTATGACTGAGCCAATTCTCTATTTCAAAAAAAAAAAAAAATAGTGCAATAGATGAATTGGATCATTTTCCATACTCTTCTGCTATTTTATTCTTTCACTGTTAACAGAACATGGCCGGAATAGTACGTGATAGAAATTTATTCTAAATTTCATTTTTTTTTTCCTGTTCTTAGTCAAATGCGAATTTGGGGTATGAAAGATATCTGTCAATATAAATGCTTCACATGTTTAATATATTCATGATGGTTTTGTTGTCCTCTCCGATTGTGTAAACAGGGGATAAATAATTAATGACTGCATTATAGAAATCCATTTTATTTTTTAAAATTGAGAATCAATTTGTGAAAAATAATGCTCATCAAAGGTACAATGATTCATTTGTTTCCCCTCTAGGGCTGGGCAAATTACTCGAACTCGCAACTCGCTCGTAACTCGCTCATTTACAGCTCGTTTTAACTCGCTCATTTACAACTCGAGTTAGTTCCAACTCGAGTTGGCTAACTCGTTTAATAAATGAGCTGAGTTTGAGCTGACCCCAACTCGCTCATTTATAACTCGAGTTACATAAAGTTACACAGTTTGGACACAAAAAATTCCGAATAACCAAAACCAAACCCAAACTCGGCTCAAACTCGGCTCAAACTCGTTTATAACTTGTGTTGTATTGATTTAACTAGTTAAACGAGTTTATAAACGAGTTGTGAGCCAACTCGAGTTGATAACGAGCTGAGTTCGAGTTGGCTCTACAGCTCGTTATTACCATCCCAACTCGAGTTGACTCGCTCATTTATTTAATGAGCTGAGTTCGAGTTGGAGGTAACTCGCTCAAACTCGGCTCATTTACAGCCCTATTCCCCTCTTTTTGAGAATCGGATGGTGTACTTCTATTCCGTTTCAAATCAAGGACACACATGGTAATGATTTAAAATGAATGAAGCGTGAAAAAATGAGGGCTAGACCCTTATTGATTCTCAAAAAAAAAAATGAATGAAGCGGAACGATCCGATTTGAAATTCAAGAGAAGTTCTTTATATAAATCTGATTCAATCGTTTCTAACAGTGTTGTAGACAACATTATGCGCTCGTCGGACAGACATGGTACCGTCAAGCGATTAATCGAGAATAATCGAAAATAATTAGTCATAATTCAGAAAAATCTGTGACAGTTTGGTCGTCGCCAACGACTAATTAGCAGAAAATCCGTTATTTAGAACGCTGATTTTTAATTGTACAGCTTTATTTTGAATAATGCAATTATATTTTTCTAATAACAAATTTTTTAGAGAAATAGAGAATATCTACTCATCTGCAACACACTTGACCTCAGACAAAACCAATAGATAATTGCTCCCTGATTGCCTTTTTTGTGTGTGTGAGTACATTAGGCTCATACTTTGAGAACGCCACTATAACTAGGGTTTACATCAGTACCGTTGGCAACTAAAATATTTAAGATGCAAATAATTAATGTTCCAATTAGGTTGTTGTTTGTTGTTATCCATTAGTTACTATTGCATCTTAACTACTTGTAATTAATTCTCTCGGGTCATTATCAGAATGTTTGAATGTGCATGAAATGATTAAAACTAGGTTTTAGTAGTTTGATAGGTTTCAATTAATAGTTGAATAATTGTAAGTACAATGTAAAATTTAAATTATTGTACGTAATATTTGGAAAGAACTGTCTAAAATGTTATTTTTTTGGAAATTTTAGAAATATTATGTTATGCGATAGGTAAGCGAGTTCAAACTATGTCTCAAATTTAAATATTGTTCTGTAAAATTTAAAACTGATATTTACTTCTGCGAAAACTTAATGGAAGAATATAAATTGGCTGTAGACTTGTCGATAGGGTTGTCAACGGGTACGGTAAGGGTCGGGTGAAAGTATTTTCATACCCGTACTCATTACAAATTATCCTTACCCGTACCCTACCCTTATCTGCTACGAATTATCTTACCTGTACCCAACTCTTATCTATTATGGTTGTAGGATTACGAAACGGTAGTAGGTAAATAACGGATAATGCTGTTATAATAAACACATTCATTTCACAAATATATATACGTGTTTAAAAGGTCTAAACTCTATTGAGATTTGCTACAATTTATTTATGTGTTTTAATAGTTAATTAAGCATAGCACAACTATAAAAAATAGTTGAAGAATTAATATTCATTGCTCATTAATATATATAATATATAATTTTCTTTTTATAATTATCCGATCGGGTAACGGGTACAGAATAGACTTTACCCGTACCCTTACCCGTTTAGATAACAAAAAAAAATCTTTTCCTATACCCGTATCCAATAAGTTTACAAAAAAAAAAACTTATTCATACCCATTTTATCGGATACGGTACGGATCGGATAAACGGATAAAAGAGTGTCATTGACACCCAAGGCCTTTTTCTCTTCTAACCATACTAATAAATGACTAGGTTCACTTTTTCAGAACTAGACATAAAATATTTGGAATTTTAAAGATTTATAGGATAATAGGAATGCCAACCATGCTCGTCACTCGTCAGACTTTCCAATTCTCTGTTCTAATAGTCAAGTAAACTACTGTTGCTAATTAATTGTCTAGCTTCAACTCACAGGTCAATTCAACTGTACTTCAGTACAATAATTTTAGAGTGAGGCTATGGACCGAAATTTTTATTTATACCATTTAAAATAAATAAATAAATCAAATAACCATCGTTTGGTGAGAATTCGAAATCTAACACGGCCGCACCGGCATTCTGCGGACCCATTTCAGCGAGGCAGTAGAATGCCGATGTGGACCCTTTTTTTTTTTTTAATCCCGTTTCAAACTTTTGAGATATCTCGCTGCACGCATTCTTAGAAAACCAAAAAATTTAAGAAAACAAAAAGTTTGAGATATCCGCTGTTGTGCCTCGGTAAAACAACAAAAAAGAAAAAGAAAAAAAAGGGGGTCTGCAGAACGTCTGTGCGGTCCTCAGCATTTGGGTCCGCGGAATACCGGTGCGGCTGTGCTAGAATTCGAATTTCCACCAAATGGTGGTTATTTGGTTTTTTTTTTTTTAAATGGTATAAATAAAAATTTCGGGGCCATGGAACTAGAGGAGGGTTCAAATGTATCATTATTTTTGTGCTCCAATATGCTTCAATATGTTCCACATTCTTTATCTCCATTTTCAAAGTCCGAACAGTCGATCGGAACTACTCAACATGATCTTCATAATAAATATGCTTGGATATCAAATTTTATTTTTTTAGAATTTTTTTTAAATTTTTTTAGATAGGTACAAAATCACGTTTTTAAGGAGATTCTGGACCATCCGATAAAGTGATATTGTACCTATCTAAAAAAATAGTAAAAAAGTTTTAAAAAATATAAAATTTGGTCTCCAAACATATTTTATTATGAAGATCATGTTGAACTGTTCGGACTTTGAAAATGAAGATAAAGGATGTGGAGCATATTGGAGCACAAAAATTATGGTGCGTTTGAACCCTCCTCATGGAACTATGCATAGCACAAATTAGTCTGTACTACGAATCAATATCTTGTTTTCAAAATTCAAATAGTCAATTTGAAACGTTCAATATGATTTTCATATGAAAGTATACCTATAGACTATGTTTTATGTGTTTTAGAATTTTATTTATTTTTTTAGATAAAAAGGAATTCTTATTTTTAAATGGTATAAAATCTTTAGATAAAGTGATTTTTTACCTATAAAAAATGGTAAAAAAATATGAAAATATAAAACTTTATTTACATGTACATAACGTTGAATAATTTAGATCAATTGTTTGAAATTTAAAAATAGAGAATTGATCTATAGTACGGACCAATATATACTATGCATAGTACCGCAACGGTACCTCAATCATAATTTTATGACAACCAACAAATTAAAAGGAACCACAGGACTGTGAGACAAAATATTGTAAGAAAGATATGGTAAGTTTGAAATTTAATATTAATTACTGAGGTGATTTGAAAATTTTTATCCTTATTATTTTTTTTCTTAAATAAAGTAGGTTAAAACCTATCAATTTTTGAAGCACGTTATTTTCTGAATTCTACATAACCAATTAACATGCACCACATACAAGAAATTTGATTAAAAATAAATAATTTAATGTTAAGATTACAAAATTACACGACCATATATATATTTTCTTTATGTCAAACAAATAGTTCATTAAATAGAGTAATTAAGTTTTGATAAATATAATATATTTGTTAAAAACAAATTAGCTAATGAAAATTAACGTGATTTGTCGACAACTTTTCTCTTCAATAATTACAAATGAGTCCGGCTAATATAACATCAGTGTCATTTCAGCCTATATAACACCAATTCTAAAACTTATCTAATCTACTTCAAACAGTGAATCCAAACCGTTCAAACCGATCTACTTCATTAGTTGTGCGTTTACATATAAAATTTATAATTTTTCGAATTTATTTCGTATCAAGTCAACCGGTCAATGTGTAAGTTTTTAAGTTAATTTTAATACATTCATTTTTCAACATTTTTTTACCACTTGATTTGATAATAAAATAACTCGAAAATATAAAAAAATTGCATGTAAATGCATCACTCATAAAGTAAATCGGTTTGAACGGTTTGAATTAGTCGTTTAAAGTCTATTCAATCAATTTTGAAGTTATCGCCGGACTCATTACAAACATACAATCGTCTTCTTCACTTTCAATGAAATTTCACGTGTGATGATGTAATAAGAGGGTCTCTTTTTTAACAGCATGTATGTATATTTTTGTTAGTTTTGAAATTGTAATATTTGGAATTTTATGAAAACAATGTAGGAAAGGGATAATGTTTAAAGTCAACAATAAAAATTATTGCTGAATTTTATTTTTGTTTTAATAAGTTCATGAAATTCAAGGGTTCTGGAACAATTAATTCCTTGTACCTCTTTTGTTTTGCCAAATAAAATATGATCCGGTACCTACTTGTCCTCCTATCTTACTTAATAAAATAAGTCCAGCAAAATTAAGGTATTTCTCTTGTATCTAAAGGAATTTTTTTAAGTGAAAGACGGAGGTCCCCTGAAATTTTTTTTTTTAAGTGAAAGACAGGGGATTCTCGACAGCAAACGGTTGCCGGAGATCACGCTCTCTCAGGTTGAAAATTTGGCTACGCTTGCAGATACACAAACCAGCTCCAGTGTACAAGCTCCTGTGGTGAGTCATCCCCTACAGGGTAGCACGGGTGCAACACCGGCTACTGCACCAAATCAGCCACAAACTTCAAAACCCTCGGTACCTATCCATGCAAAAGCTTTGGAGTCTCAGGGGATCAAACGCATCGTGCCACAGAAGATCCCTACCCCAGTCCGAATACTCCAACGCCCTGGGAAAGGTCTGATGACTACTGAAAATGCGGTACAGGAACCTTCTGAACGTCAGAGGACAGATGGCAGCCGCCAGACTGTTTGCACCAGAGACAGAAGGCAAGCTTCCAAAAAATTGGGCGCCTCGGATCGTGAACCGAATCAAGACAAGGGAAGATTGGATCGGGCCAAGCAGCCACTAGAGCCCAATTCTTTAAACACACAGTCCAGGAGAGCATTTAAAAGGGCGGCCCATTTCTCCAAAGCAGGCCCCGCTAAACAAAGACCAAAAGGAGGCGCCCAGCAGGCCGAACTGTCTCTAAACTCAGAGGATTTTTTTGAAGTGAGTGTGCATTATGGGCTCAGCACTGAAATAGGCAAGGGCTGTGGCTTCAAAGCAACAGACGTGGAACAGGCCTTGCTTGAAGATAATATCCACCGTCGGCAGATGATACCTTCTGGATTGGTGGAAGATACCACTGGAGATACCGGAATTGACAGAGAAGGCCCGGATCTCAACTATTCAGATGAGGATCTTGATACTGAAGTGGAGACTGATTGAGGTTGGGTACCTTCAATTAAAGTCTGAAGCCGTTTATTATAGTTTTCAATGTTTTACAAAAAATTAAAACTACTCTCGTGGAATGTTAGAGGTCTGGGTTTGACTAACAAATGTTGTGTGGTACGGAATATTATTAAAAATGCGAGATGTGATATTGTGTTATTGCAAGAGACCAAATGTAATGAAATGGAGCTTTCACATTTATTTCGATTTCTGCCGTCCTTTTTCAGTTTAGAAGTGGTTTATAATCTTGCTATCAATTCATCGGGAGGCCTATTGATTGCTTGGAAACGCTCGTTTCAATTGATGCGGTCCTGGTCTACTCCTCACTCCACAACGGCACTTCTGAAACATATCGGGTCTGGCCGCCCGATTTGGGTTACCAACGTCTACGGCCCGGCGGAAGACACACAAAAACCGGCTTTCATTGCGGAGTTGGGCCAGATAGCTACCACGGTATCTCACCCCTGGCTTCTTGCTGGGGATTTCAACCTCACCCGATGGCTTATAGACAGATCTTCGATCAATCCGAACTTCACACTAATGGACTCGTTCAACGGGTTCATCGCTGATTCGGGGATGGTTGATCTACCTCTAAGCAACAGAAGCTTCACCTGGTCTAATAAAAGACCTCAGCCAGTTCACTCCAAGCTCGATAGGATCTTTGTCTCTCCTGACTGGACGATCACATATCCGGTCATCATCTTAGAAGCGCTAGAAGTAATTGTCTCTGACCATGCGCTGTTGGTGGTCACGTGCAAGGGTCTGCAGCAACAAAGGAAGCAATTCAGGTTTGAACTATTCTGGTTCAGATACCAGCAGCCTAAAGCGATGATCCAGAACTTATGGCCCACTATTCGGTCCCAAACAAGCAAAGGAATCTCCGATTTCCAGTACAAAATTTCGGTCCTGCATAGAGCTCTCCGACTGTGACATTCAGAGGCGTTTGGATCAATGGAGAAGAGATTGGATTTCACCAAAAGGGCAATACTGTTCTTCGATCAGATTGAGGAGAGGAGAGTGTTATTCCCACATGAATTCCGGTTACGACAAATGATCCGCCAAAAGGCTTACTAATTAGCAAACCACATCGAAACCAAATGGAAGCAACGTTCCAGATGTCACTGGATTTCCGAAGGTGACAGCAATACAAAGTTTTTTCACTCGTTTGCTTCTGCTAGGCTAAGGCGGAACTTTGTTTCAGAAATTGAATATGAAGGCGAGACGGTATCTGACGATAATCGGATACGTCAGATTTTCACTGATTCGATGCGTGATATTTTGGGTAAGTCTACAGAGGTACTCTCTTTCTATCCAGAGGCGCTATACCCCCACAATCCATGCTTACATTCACTGCAAGACCAATTCACCATGACTGAAATTGAATCAGCAGTCAGGCAACTGGCAAACAACAAAGCGTCGGGGCCTGATGGGCTGCCCAACGAGTTTCTCAAGGTTTATTGGTCTGAAATTGGCCCCGAGATCTTCCAGCTGATGCTCGATTTCTTTGACCATAAGCTCAGCTTAGATTCGGCAAATGAGGCAACCATTGTAATGATTCCAAAAATTGACAATCCCAAGCCAGTTTCTGATTTCAGGCCTATAAGTGTGCTCAGTCTGATTCCTAAACTCATCTCGAAGGTGCTGAGCAATAGACTGCGAAAAGTGCTTCCAGATTTAATCTCACCGAACCAAACTGCATTTGTTCTTGGGCGGCAAATTTCAGAAAATTTTGCGACCACAAGGGAACTCCTGCACCATATTGCACACAAAGGCAAACCTGCGGTATTCGCAAAAATCGACTTCAAAAAAGCCTTTGATTCGATTGAATGGAGTTTTCTAATTCGAGTAATGCTTGCTCGGGGCTTCCCGGTCCGGTGGGTTACTTGGATGTCCACTATTTGGTCCACTTCCACCTCGCGGGTCTGCATTAATGGCCAAGCCTCACTGCCGTTTATTCACAAACGGGGTCTCCGGCAGGGAGACCCGTTATCTCCGATGCTCTTCGACATCGCAGCAGATGTATTTCAGCAAATGATAGGTACGGTCAACTCTCTGCTCGGGTCCCCCCTCTCGGATAAGCTCTCCGAATTGATTGTTGCACTACAATATGCTGACGACACGGCAATCCTAGCAAGGGCGGATGTAACTTCACTAATCTCTCTCAAAATTGCACTCAGGTTGTTTGCCAAGGCTTCTGGGTTGCAAGTCAACTTTAACAAAAGTTCCTTTGTCCCTTTAAATGTGGCAACTGCTGATATTCAATGGGTCACAGCGATTATGGGTTGCTCACAGACCTCTTTCCCAATTACGTATCTGGGCATGCCCCTGACCATTCGTACACCGACTAAACAGGAATATATGCCGTTGGTGGAAAAAATTGAAAGAAGACTGGAAGGATGGCAATCCAAACTCCTAAGTAGAGGAGGCCGAAGATAATTGGTACAATCGGTATTGTCAACAATACCGACCTACTTCATGATTTGTTTCTTATTACCCAAGTGGGTGATTGCTCGCATTGACAAATCCAGAAGGCGATTTCTGTGGCGCAACCAGAAAAGTCGGGTCAGACACATCTCACTTTGCAATTGGAGACTTGTGTGCATGCCAAAGAAATTTGGGGGAATGGGCCTCGCTGACTTACATATGCGCAACATCTCTTTGATTTTACGGTGGTGGTGGAAGTGCTTTCAGGAACCGACATCTCTCTGGACCTCCATGATTACTCGAATTAGGTGGCAAGGCAATCACAGGGATGGTCCTCTTCTCTGGTCCAACCAAGGTACCTTCTTCTGGCATCACCTATTATCAGTTCAGCACTTCTTTACCACATTCACAGATTGGACGGTAGGGGATGGTAGTCGAATCTCATTCTGGTATGATAGATGGGGACATGAGTCATTGGCACCAACTGGATCTAGACAGCGCAACCATGCTTGGTCTTTGCGGGATGCCGTCGCTATGGCTACAACCCCTTATGCATTCCCTGTCCTATCTGATCTCCCTGACGAACTACGGTGGAACTGCTCTCCTAATGGCCAGTACAGTGCCGCATCAGCCTATCGGATCCTGACGGGTCTTGGGCTCATTAAATGGGAATTCGCCAGCATTTGGAAATACCCGGTTCCTCCATCAATTAAAATCTTCATATATCTCCTTCTCCAAGACAAATTACTGACAAGAGATGTCATGCTTAGAAGGAATTTCAGGGTGGCATCTGCCAATTGTTCACTATGTGCTGATGCACAGCTTGAATCCGGTTTACACCTGTTTTTCCAATGTTCCTATACCAGATCCCTGTGGAATCGGCTTTCACTGGCCTCCGGTTCCCTGATTGTTCAACACGGTTCCTCGGTACAAAACATTTGGAAGGTTTCAGCAAACCACTTCAGATCAGACAGTACGCGGTTCATCAAATGGCAGATACTATTTTCAGCTGCGCTTTGGTCTGTTTGGCGCCAGCGCAACACCAAAATCTTTGACAACAAACTAATTGCTCCGGACGTGGTAGCCAAATGGGTTATAGATGAAGCTACTTTATGGTTTGGCGTGCTGAAAGGAAAGAGGAAGGCAGGACAGAGATATGTAACTCTGAGATAATTGTTGCTAAACCTGACCACGCGATAGATGTAATTTTCTTGTTTTTCTTCTGTGTTTCTGGCTTAGATAGTGCTCAGATGGGGTGGAGCTTCTGTAGCTCAGACTCTATATCCTCTGAAGTTTGTAGCCTTTTTGTTTCGCATTAATAAGATCAAACCCGGCAGCCTCTGTCTGGTTATTTTCAAAAAAAAAAAAGAAAGAGGGAGGTCTAAGTCTTTAAAATTTTAATATTTTTAAATATTTCTTGTCGTATTTTGGAACCTGGACTTCTCATAGAGAGAATATTCAATATTGTCATTTGTTAATTAAATCAAATGTTGATTGTAGTCTAAAAATATTTTTTGCTAAGATTTTTTTTTTAGTATACTTTGCCTACTACTTATTTAATTTTATTAAATCAAACAAAGAGGAAGGATATCCAAATAATTCGTCTAGGAGTTGCTAAAAAAGCCACCGAACCGCTACATATAAATCCACTAACCCGTTGCATCAGGTGCAGCCTGACCCACGTGCACTGACTTGCAAGTTGCAACATTAGAATCAGCCAACAAAAAGAAATCCCTAGCGATTTGTTAGTTGTTACCCAAAATAACCCGCCCCACAAATTCAATGAAACAATAACAATCGTAGAGTTGGCAAAAGAGTGGGTAATGAAGAAGAAAAGAGCACATAAATAGAATCCAAGCGTTACTACAAAAATGTTTATCATACCAGATACATTATATATATATAGTGCTTGGCTATTATGCTTATATAAGCATATGCCCACATATGCTTAAATAAGTATAATAGCGTTTCCAATGTTCAAATGGTCGATCCGACCGTTCATCTTGTTCTCCATATTAATATGTGCTTGGAGACCAAATTTTACATTTTTCTGAATTTTTTTACTATTTATTAAGCCACTTTGAAAATTGCTGATCATATGGTCCAGAATTTTGGAAACACTGTTTTTACTGTTCACCCAGATCAGCAATTTTCAAAGTGGCTTAATAAATAGTAACAAAATTCAGAAAAATGTAAAATTTGGTCTCCAAGCACATATTAATATGGAGAACAAGATGAACGGTCGGATCGACCATTTGAACATTGGAAACGCAAAAATGAGTTATAAGCATATGTGGGCATATGCTTATATAAGCATAGTAGCCAGCCCCTATATATATATATATATATATATATATGAGGAGGGATCCACTTACAACAAATTTGAGTTACAACAAAGTTACAACATTTATTTTTTCCATTTTCAAAGTCCAAATCATCGATCCAAACCGTTCAACATGATTATCTAAATAAAATGTACTTGCAGATCAAATTTTATATTTTCTTGAATTTTTTTACTATTTATTAAGATAGGTACAAAATTCAATGGTCTAAGTATGGCTATTTTTTGTAAAATACTTAATAAATAGTAAAAAAATTCAAAAAAATGTAAAATTTGATCTGCAAGCACATTTTATTGTGGAGATCATGTTGAACGGTTTGGATCGATGATTTGGACTTTGAAAATGAAAAAAATGAATGTTGTAACTTTGTTGTAACTCAAATTTGTTGTAAGTGGATCCCTCCTCTATATATATATATAGAGTCCGGCTAATGTCATAACATTAGAATTTAAGAGAAAGTTATAATAACTTCTAAACCATTGGATCTGCTTTTTGATTTGCACTTGATCAGACCGCTGATCAGATTTCAAGGAACAGAAATTAAAAAAATTCCTCCGTTACAGTAGGGATTCGCTATTTTCTTTCCTTCTGTCTGCCTCTCTCTCTATCCCTCTCTCCGTCTCTGTGCTCTTTCCCTCCGCCCAGCCTCGCCTCATTCCTTCTCTCGCTTTCTTTCTATCGAATCGCCTCGCTGCCATTATCAACAGTATAAATAGATAAGTCTCGCCTCCTTTTCTCTGAAATTCAGAAATCCTACTAACGGAGTAGACTCACATTTAATTTTTTCCATTACGTGAAGTCTGATCAGCGGTCTGATCAAGTGCGAATCAAAAAGCACATCTGACGGTTTAGAAGTTATTATAACTTTCTCTGAAATTCTAATGTTATGACATTAGCCGGACTCTATATATATATATATATATATATATATATATATAGTGGCTAATATCAAAACGTTTGCACCAAGGCCCTTGTGTAACCAAGTTGTTTTCGGATTTTCAAAGTCCAAATAGTCGATCCAAACCATTAGATACGGTTTAGATTGACTGTTTGGACTTTGAAAATCTGAAAACAACTTGGTTGCACGAGGGCCTTGGTGCAAACGTTTTGATATTAGCCACTCTATATATATAGAGGAGGGTTCCAATGCCTCATATTTTTCATACCTCATCTACCTCATACGTTATATCTTTGTTTTCAAATTTCAAATTGTCGATCCGAACCGTTCAACATGATACCCATACTAAAATATGCTTGGGGATGAAATTTTATATTTTTTGGAAATATTTTACTATTTTTTAAGATGGGTACAAAATCACTGTTTTTGGACCGTTTAAAAAACAGTGATTTTCTACCAATCTTAAAAAATAGCAAAAAATTTCCAAAAGTTATAAAATTGCTGGACCATGTCAAAAATTATAAATCTGCTTGGAAACCAAATTTTACATTTTTTGTAATTTTTTTACTATTTATTAAGTCACTTTGAAAATTGCTGATCCGGGTGAACAGTAAAAACAGTGCAACAAAATTCTGGTACATGTCAAAAAAAAGTCGGTCCGAATTTTTAAAAGTAGTCACAGAACTTGAACAATTCTGTTATTTTGTATTTAATGTTGAATATAAATAAAAATGTCGGCAATGTACGCATGCACGCACCAATTATTAAAGGGTTACAGCTTACAAGTTGCTTCCTAGCGCGACATCTCGTATCAAGCCATAAATGTCCACTCAGATACCAAAGAGACACGACTCTTAACCTCTAAGCTAGAGATATTAAACACTAGCAGGCTGCAGCCAACCTAACCTAACCCAATCAAGCGTTATATCTCTCTTCTATCAGTAGGCATGCAATTAATTGTGTAAGTTTATCTAAAAATTGGTTTAATTTTGGGAACTGGTTCAGCAGCGATGCCATGTGATCTGTTGTGTGTTAGCTGTAGTTTTAATGCTTACCATGCATGCCATTTAACCATTGCAGGCATTCCCATTTAATACTTTCTTAGTCAACCCTAATTTCAATTATTCTCATAATACAGTGATACAGACTCATTTTATAATTATAATACCCAAAACAATGCTCTGACGGTCTGACCTATATATTGGTTAAAATTTAAAGATCATCCTCTGGACTTTGGATGTCAAAAATGAAATAAACTATAGTGAAAATAAAATTGGAATTGAATCCTCTAATTTTACTCTATGAGCTCAAATACAACATTACTTCATGCCCCAATCGTATTCCAACATCTTTATCTTCAATTTCAAAGTTTAAATAAACGATCCGAACCGCTCAACGTGATATCCACATTACAATATGTTTGGAGACTAAATTTTATATTTTTGAAACTTTTTTACTATTTTTTAAGATAGATACACAATTATTATTTTTAGATGGTCCACAATTTTCTGAAAAACAGTGATTTTGTATCTATCTTAAAAAATAGTAAAAATAATTCAAAAAAATATAAAATTTGATCTCCAAGCACATTTTAATGTGAATATCATGTTGAGCGGTTCAGATCTTTTGTTTCGACTTTGAAATTAAAGATAAAAATATTGAGGTAAGATTAATAAATTTCTCCAATTTTAAACATAGACCTAGTTATATATTTTAGCAAGAGTAGAACTAGCTAGGATGTTTTTAAGCTCATCTGATTTTTCTGATGAGTTTAATTCTAAAACTTATCAGATTGACTTCAAACGATAATTTTAAATTGTTGAAATTGATCTACTTAATTCATAAGTGTTATGTTTATATGTCTAATTTATAATTTTTAAATTAATTTAGCGTAAAATCATTTAGTAAAAAAAAAAGACTTATAAATTAATTTAATGTGTTCATTTTGTATCATTTTTTCGGACTACTTAACTTGCTACTAAATTAATTTATAAATATACATGTAAATACATTACCTAGATTGATTTTAGGGATTTAAACAGTAATTTGAAATCAATTCTTTCTGAGTTAACTCAACAAATTTTTGGGTGAGCTGAAAGTAACCTAGCTAGTTCTACTGTGCTAGCAAATAGGTCGAATGAAGTTTAGAAAGCTCGTACGGCTTGGTTCCTGTTGAACCGTTCACTTTGGACTCCTGCCTAATATATAGGTTTTAAAAACGAGAACCGAGTAGGTCCGATGCCCATCGGACCTACTTTTAGGTTCAACGAGCACAATGACCGTCCGATCTAATTTAAGATTTGTGCGCACGAACATTAAAATAAATGTGCACGAAATTTAAAGCGTTCCACACGAATCTTAAAGCAAATCGACGGTGATTAAACTCATCGAACCAGAGTAGGTCTGATGCCCATCGGACCCACTCTCAAGTGTTTAAAAACTGTAGCCTTGTCTTGTCAATTGTGTTAAAAAAAAAGATAAATTTCATCATAAGTCCTTAATTTTTTGCTAGTCGTTACGAATTAGTCACTTAAATTTAATTTGTTTCTCGGAGCCACTAACAGCCGAAATTTTTATTTATACCATTTAAAAAAAAAAAATAAACCAAATAACCATTGTGTGGTGAGAATTCGAAATCTAACACGGCCGCACCGGCATTCCGCGGACCCATTTCAGCGAGGCCGCAGAATGCCGATGCGGACCATTAAATGGGTCCGCAGAACCATTCTGCGGACCTTTTTTTTTTTTAATCCCGTTTCAAACTTTCGCTGCACGCATCCCTAGAAACCAAAAAATTTAAGAAAACAAAAAGTTTGAGATATCCTCCTGTGCCTCGGTAAAACAACAAAAAAGGAAAAAAAAAAAAAGGGGTTCCGCAGAATGGTTCTGCGGACCCAGTCAGGGGTCCGCAGAACGTCTGTGCGGTCCCAAGCATTTGGGTCCGTCAAATACCGGTGCGGCCGTGCTAGAATTCGAATTTCCACCAAACGGTGGTTATTTGATTTTTTTTTTTTTTTAAATGGTATAAATAAAAATTTCGGCACTAACAGAATATCACGTGGAAGTCCAACTCATTATTTTGATAAACTGTGTAACCTTTTGGAGACGTGAACTATTCTAATCCAACACTAACGTTTTCCTTCCTTTTTCTCTCCTCCAGGTTGTTTAACCGGAAAAATAATTTAAGATACTTCGGTCAGATACTATTGTGATTTTTTTTATTTTTAATAATTCTCCAATATTCTTTGCTACTTGAAGAACAATCGATCTACACTTCATCAAATTATAAAAAGTTAACAAGGTAGATCCTGATAAATGTAATTGAATGGAGGTCCGATCTCTCCTCTGAAAATAGGATCCAATAACAGAGGAGGATAACTTGATAATCACACTTGCAATGATGGCGATGACAGATTGACAGTCACATTAGTATCCGACCGAAATCTCAACAAAGATGGATTATTTTTCTGGTTCATTAACACAAAGAAACTAATAAGTGAAAAGAAGCTAAAAAATAAGAACACGAAATAAGCTAGAGGAGAGGAAGAGGAAGGAAAGATTTAGTGATGGGTGAGAAATAGTTCATGTTTCCAAAAGATTACAAAATTTGTTAAAAATGATGAGTTAGACTTTCACGTGACATTCCGTTAGCATTTTAGATGAAAATATTAATGGAGTGACTTAAATAAAATAAACACAAAGTTTACTGACTTCCGAGAGAAATCAAACTTGAATGACTAATTCAAAACAAATAGTAAAGTTCAGTGATCTCCAACGGAATTTACATTCTATTGGTTTTGAAAGATAGCATACATTTTAAGAAGTTTTAATGAAAATTTAATGAATTTTATTGGAATATAGCATACATTTTAATTAATACAACCGAATTTGTCCTACAACTTCTACACAGCTCAAATGAGAATTGCATTTAAGGGAGAAATGACTAATGATTTTACGAAAGACAAATGCGAAATTTGGTGACAAAAATTATATTTGCTTTACTAAAAAAAGCATACCACATGCTCATTTACATTATACCGAAAGAATTAAACAAAACTATAAAATTTAGATTGAGATGTTGAAATTTGAACTGAATAATGTATGAGTAAAATTTGCATTTAAGACTTCACAAACCACAAATTAGTATTCTAACCAATAATCACTAAGTTACAAATACAAATTTAACATTTTATGAGGGATCTATGCTGAACTATATAAAAAAAAATCAAAATACATAATTTAAAAATTTATAATCATATAGGTAACTAAGCATCAGTTGGCTTGACTTTAGACCCGCCCTGAAAACAATCATATTGTAAATGTTGAGAGTAATTAGTCATAAACAATTATTAAAACTACAATGTTTGAAGAGTAGAACTAGGGTGTGATGTGCTCACCAAGTCCTTTGGTGAGCACACCTCCAAAAACCGTATTTTCAAAGTTCAAATAGTCGATTCGAACCTTCCAACGTGTTCTTCATATTAAAATGTGCTTGGAGACCAAATTTTACATTTTTTGGAAATTTTTTACTATTTTTTCAGAATTTTTGAAAATCATCACTTTTCATTAAATAAAAAAAAATTCAAAAAACACTGATTTTCAAAAATTCTGAAAAAATAGTAAAAAATTTCCAAAAATTGTAAAATTTGGTCTCCAAGCACATTTTAATATGAAGAACACGTTGGAAGGTTCGAATCGACTATTTGAACTTTGAAAATGCGGTTTTTGAAGGTGTGCTCACCAAAGGGCTTGGTGAGCACATCACACCCTAGTTCTACTCATGTTTGAATGTAGAATAATTACTAATTTTGTAAGAAAATTATCTAATGTTGTTATTGACAATTACGGTAATGCAAAACTTAAAATTGCAAACCTGCATTCACAAATAAAATTATAATCAATTGCAATGTAATAAAATTGATTGAAAGAAATTTGCTAAAATTGTTGATATGATGTAAAAAGTCGTCTTTTTACAATTTTGGAGACTGACATGCACTTAGAAGTTAGAACAATACAACCACATAACATTTTTTACTGATGATGGAACTCATCCATTTACGAAGAAACTCGTGTTTAATTTTTTAATAAACAAAATATATGCCGGAGTGTCTCAAAAACCCGACATTTTTATTAATATCCAACATTAAATAAAAAATATTAATTATATCCAGCTTGGCTGGATTTAAAAAAAAATACCCAAATCGGCAAAAAAATAGCCGGCTCTAATTTTTTTTCCATCCGAGCAAAAAATGGCCGGTCCGAGCATTTACAAAAGAGTTAGCAAGAGTCCGAATTTTCACCAAAAAATCATTCTAACAAATTTCACACTCTCTCCTCACTTTCTCCAAAATTTCTCCTCATTTTCTCACATTTGCAAGTAAGTCCCTTTATTTTTTTTATTTATTTTAAGTCCAAAATGGTTGTAAATTGTTAGAATTTGTTAGAAATGTACCAAAATTAGTATAATTTAGTTCTCAATTAGTTTTAATTTGCGTTAATTAGTTTAATTAAGTATATTTTAGCATATTTAGTATATTTTAGTTTTAATTAGTTTAATTAAGTATATTTTAGCATATTTAGTATAGTTTAGTTTTAATTGTTTAATTTAGTATATTTTAGCAGATTTAGTATATTTTAGTATAGTTAGCTTAATTTATCATAATTTAGCATATTTTAGTACAATTAGCTTAATATCATAATTTAGCATATTTTAGGATATTTTAGTATATTTTAGTATAATTAGCATATTTTAGGATAATTTAGTATATTTTAGTATAATTAGCTTAATTTAGCATAATTAGCACATTTTACTATAATTAGCATAATTTTGCATAATTTAGCATATTTTTAGTATATTTAGCATAATTTAGTATATTTTAGTATAATTAGCTTAATTTAGCATAATTAGCAATTTTTACTATAATTAGCAAAATTTTGCATAATTTAGCATATTTTAGTATATTTAGCATAATTTAGCCTATTTTAGTATATTTAGCATAATTTAGCCTATTTAGCATAATTTAGCCTATTTAGCATAATTTAGCATAATTCAGTATATTTTAGTATAATTAGCTTAATTTAGCATATTTAGTTTATTATAGTATAATTAGCTTAATTTAGCATATTTTTGCATAATTTAGTATATGTTTGCCTATTTAGCATAATTAGCATAATTTAGCATAATTAGCTTAATTTAGCATAATTTACTTTAATTTAGCATAATTAGCATAATTTAACATAATTCAATATAGTTTAGTATAGTTAGCATATTTTAGCGTGTTTTAGTATAATTAGCATAATTTAGCATATTTTACTAAAATTAACATAATTTAGCATAAGAATCGACTTATATTTACTGTTAATTGTTATGAAATTAGAATGGCTAGAGGACGGCCCAGGACTCGACCTCGGCCGGTACCAACTGCTGATGATGAGCCGATAGCCACTGATAGCACGGAGCATTTCAATCCTCTTCTATGGATGCCACATTGCGATCACCGAGTCTCACTAGCTTCTCGCGAGGTACTTTACTTTTTTTGGTTTAATTTTAAAGTTTAAAATTTGTTGTGTAAACTCTATAATATAATGTGGATTCCTTTTTAAACGCATAACACGACGATTTTGGATGTCAAGCTTCGGCGCATTCGAATGCAGTACTACGAGATGATGGAACCTGTGGTTATACAATATTGCTACTATGAAGAGTGGAAGTGGCATCATCAACGCATCTCTCATTGCAGGACTAGTGGAGCGATGACGTCCCGAGACCCATACTTTCACTTACCATTTGGAGAGATGACGGTGACACTTCAGGATGTCAGTGCCCTATGGGGTTTGCCTATCAATGGCACACCTATCGGTGGTGTATCTAACGATACTCATTTTGCTGAGTACATCGGGCGGTTGTTGGGAGCTGATCTAAGCGAGTTATGGGGAAGTGGTGGGACCTCTAATTACCATATGCAGATGACCAAGTTGCGACAGCACTATAGCGCCGGTTTGATATTTCGAACAGCGATTTATTAGATTTTTATTATCTACTTTATATTGCAGATATACACGGGGATACGTGATGGACCTCTTTGGTTCTGTTATGTTTGCTGATTTCAGCGGTGATACCTACCTCTGTGATCGGATAACGGATGACACAGAGGGTTACACCCCCAACGGTTGTCGTTGGACTCGGGCGGTAATGTACCTAAAACCACACATTATTTTATTAACTGATTGGTTTATAAATTTTTCACCTAATAAATTATTTTTTTGGCAGCTATTAGTGTCGCTCAATGGTGTCGCGCATAGCACCAAGATGTTGGGAATAAGGGGTTGGAGAGCTATTGGGTGCATGAAAATGAAGGAGCATCCCGTACTCGTTGATGATTCAGGACATGAGGGGCAAATCGTCAATATGTTGCGAGACGTCAGAGAGAACATCGACTAGCGGGCGGTAGATGGATTCGAGCTTGACGAGCCCCTCGTTAGAGGTTCTCAGATGCCATTTGCCCCCCAAGAGCAACCACAGTGGGATTATCATCGTTGGGTACTGTCCATGACTGGCTGACATGTCTACTATGACGAGCAGGGATGTCCAGTGTTACCTCCGGTATGTCATATTTTTTTTATCTGTCAAGTTAGTCAAATTTCTCCAATAAGAACAAAATTAAGATTATTTGTATGTTTGCAGGGTCCGGCCTACATGCCGCCACCGCCAACGCAGCAAGAGGCTTCGAAGTTTGAGCTTATGAAGGAGGAGGGGCCATCATTATTGTCTGGATGAATTAGGATAGTAGTCACCCTACCAGCTATGCGACTGAGCCTCCGAGATGACCACGATATGCTACAGATAGGCTACACGATGTAGAGGTTAGTGGTAGCGGGTCACAGACTCAGCTTGACTATGCGACTGAGTTGGCAGCGTCCATCTTCTCTACACCCCTCCAGTCACTAGGGGTGAGGATGAGAATATTGGGATATCGCAGTACGGATGAGCAGAGAGGCCAAGGCCGCTGCCGTTACACCTGATCAGGGAGTCTGGCAGGGGACTACCCGACAGAGCTACCAAAGGAGTGTCAGCTGAGCGATGGTCCCCCTCTGGTGGTCGTCGCCACTGAGCATAGTTTTTTCTGATAGATTTAGTTATATTGTTTTGTAGTATTTATATTTGGTATACTATGTTTGGTATTTTATGTTTGGATTATCTTATGTTTTTTTTTATATGTGCTACTTTATGATATTTTTATGGTAGTATTTATATTTTGTTTTAGATTTTTTGTCACTAAATTATACTAAAATAAACTAACAAAAATGAAATTATACTAAAATAAACAAATTTATGCTAATTATATATGAAAACATTAATCTATCAACTATTTGACAAAAGAGAAATTACCTAACCGGCTAATTTTTGGCCGGTCCTAATTTTAATTCCAACCAATCAAAAAATGGCCGGTTTGGACATTTTTGAAAAATCCAGCCAAGCTGGGTATAATTAATATTTTATATTTAATGTTGGATATTAATAAAATGTCGAACCAAAAACCTTATTTAAAAAGAAATAAAAGGGTAAATGGGTCTTATTTTCTATTTTGAAAAACTGATCGAAGAGATCAATGCGCTTAAAGAAATCTGCAATAAATAAAACAAATGCATGAACAGTATTTTTTTTTGTAACTCATGCAATTGAATGTCTCCAGATAAAAAAACAAATGCTTGAACAGTATTTTTTTGTAACTCATCATGCAATTGAATATGTCCAGATTATGCAATTTAGTTCTGAATTGTGAAATATTGAAAGACATATATATTTGTATTGATATAGTAATTATTAATTGCATGAGTATCTATATTTATCGCATGAGATTATTAGTTGTATGCCGACAATGTTTAGTACATGTAGTTTATTTATTTATTTTTTTTTTTTTTTTTTGAGAAAACAACGAGGTTCTAGCCCTCATCAGATCCAGAAGGGAATGAAGAAAGAAATCAATTTAGATTGTTTGGTGGCTGGACGAAATCTTCTTTATTTCCTGTCTTTATTCTATTTGATTGATGTGTAATTTATTTCTAAGTTGAGTTGTTTCTTAAATTAGAGAGGTCAGCTGTACACCTCAAAGATTGATAAATACTCAAGAGACAGAAAGAGAAATCATGTAAGAAAAAGATTGATTGAAATAAACAAAGGGAGGGAAGGGAGATTCATGGGAGTCTTGTGTTCTTGAGTTGTTCTATTATTATTTTTCTTGAGTTGTTCTATTATTATTTCAGCTTCATATATTTTTTTTTGTATGAGATTAACTTAAAGATGCAACTGTACTTAGTTACTCATGCTAATAATACAAATTTTAGAAGTGACAGAAGGACGGGTACACCCAATTGGCCCCGTCTTTCGGAGTTCAGATCCTTTCTATCATCTCACCGTTTGAGTTTGAATCCGAACCTCTACATCAAAATTCGAGTCAATCCGACCTTTAATACACGGGATTAATTTCTTTAAAATTCGAGATAATATATAATGAACCGATCAGATTCAAACACTACGTTTGATTTTGAGGTACCTCATCAGGTGATATGAATTCTGCTTGACGCCTCTGGAGAATTCTACTCAACTCCTAAAAGAGAAAATTAATAATTATTCAATGCTACGTATACATACAGCAATTAATAGTTTTGTCCCAATAAGTAGTTCACTACTATAAATATACACATCTTTTCAAATTTATAAAAAGACGGCGTAAATATATTTCATTTTAGTGTTGAATATATAATTGGTGTGTCATAAGTAACAACACTGATGCCTCAACCACCTTGTCTTGAACTTAACACCTATAAATACTCACCTGCCCTCTTCACATCTCTGTCCTCTCTCTCTCTCTCTCTCTCTCTTTTTAAAAAAATACTTGGTAGCAACTCTCTCTCTCTCTCTCTCTCTCTCTCTCTTTAAAACCTAACCTTGGCAGCGGCTGCCAAGTATCCTCCTCTCTCTCTCTCTCTCTCTCACACACACACTGTAAACACACACAACTGCACCCTGCAACTTCTTTAAGGCCAACTTTTAAAGAATATAAGACGAAACCAAGATAGATATCAAAGGAGGAGGTTGCTAGGTTAAGATAAGGATTAAGGAGAGATGGTTCTCCCTCCAGTCCTATTCAAGATAGCAGCACGTTGGCATTTCACATGCTACCTAGCATTTCGAAAGATCAAAGCTTTTGGTTTTCACCATAAAAACACCACCTCCAGAGCACACCACACACACTCTCTACAAACTGATATATCCAAGTGCCCACTGGAAAGGAGGGAGAACCAAACCTTAGTTTGTGACTTCTATGGCACACTTCTCAGATCCTCCTCTCTCTTCCCTTTCTTCATGCTTGTTGCCTTTGAAGGTGGTGGCATCTTTAGAGCGCTTATGTTGCTACTTCTCTCTCCTGTTATCTTTTTGTTGGGTTCCAATGGAGAGGTTGCATTAAGGCTAATGATCTTTGTCACCTTTTTTGGCCTGAGAAAAAAGGACATGAACTTAGTTGCAAGAGCTGTTTTACCCAAGTTTTACTTAGAGAATTTGCACTGCCAAGCATATGAGGTGATGGCATCATGTGGGAGAAAGGTGGTGGTGACAAGCATGCCAAGGGTATTGGTGGAGAAGTTCTTGAAAGAGTACCTTGGTGTGGAGACAGTTTATGGGGTTGAGTTGGAGATGGCAAACAATGGAGAATATTTCACTGGATTTGTTTCATGCAGTGGTTTTGTTGCAAAGCAAAGAGCACTCAAAGATTTATTTGGAGAGCACAAGGCTGATATAGGTCTTTTAAGTGCATGTAGTTCTCATGATAATCTCTTGATTCCCTATTGCAAGGTATTATTTCATCTTTGCACATTTAAATATTACTTTGGAGATAATATTTTTCTTTTTAGAAAACTTTTTATGAAACCTCATGTAACAACTTGTGGAACCGTATATGAGTATTTAATTACGAAACAGACATTAGATCGAGACATTTTAACTTTAAACAATAATTGTATGAAGGTTTCAATCAAGTGATCAGAATTCGGCCTCAAGTTGTGCTCCTAGGTATATATTTTGGGTGAGTCTACCCGAGAATATTAGATTGAACGCCAATAAATGAGTTCTCAAATCGAATTAATTAGTATACTGAAATTGTTAAAATATATTTGTCTTATTATTTTGCCTATTTTATTTATTAGAGAAATTCAAGCTATTGTTCACTTAAGAAACACATAATTTTTCGTCTTATACATTATAACTAATATACAATTTTTATTAATATTCCCTTTTATTTTTTATATGTTATTTATAAAATTTATTAGTGGCTAACATCATATGTGCGCTAGCGATGAGAGTGGCAAATAAAATTTTATTATGCGTCTCAAAAAATATTTTTGCTGGATGAAAAAGGGTTCTCAATATATGCTGTGCATTAAAAAAATCATATCAAATAAAAATAATATTTTTTTGTATACATTTTAAAATGGGTGACAGGAACTGCACACAGCAAAGATATTAAAGGAGACATTTAATGCTTCATGTGCACCAATTTTGCTTCACAATCTAACTATATACATTTACTAGGGTTGGGAATTAAATATGGTGTTAGTTGTTATTCAGTAAAATTGCTCGCCTATTGCCGACCATATATATCTCACTAGCATTAATGCAAGACTATATAGCACCTTGCTTGAAGTTGAAAGATCGAGTCACCAAACATTTCATTACTTCTATATATATTGGTTAGGTCGATCGTACTTAAATTTACAAATGGTGTACTGGGCTCTCTATATATATATATATATGTTGAAAGTAGTACAGTTTCCCGAGCAGCATCCGTACTCGGGTTGAATATTTCTTTACACTTTCTTTTTTGAGTCGATTTCTTTACCATTTTTTAAAAAAAATTAAAAAAAAAGAAGAAGAAGAAGAAGAAGAGACGACATTTCAACTGTTATACAGTCTTTTTACATTCATTGTCAAAATTGGGGTGTGACCGTGTAATCTTTCATACTCATGTCGTAAAAAGTTTCCTAGTTAGTTAATTGTGTTTGGTGAAAATTAATGATACTTTATAGAGAAGTGGTATGGATGGAAATTTTTTTTCCTAAATGTCACTGACAAGCGCCTTTAACAATCAATCCATTAGTGCATGCAATATCTCTTAGCAATGTACCTCTCAATCATATTCTAACCATAATAACAATCCTAACCAAATTTCCCTTTTAATTTCAGAAAGCTAACCAAGTTTTCACTCGATTTGTATCGATTCATTTCAGGAAACATATGTGATCAGCAAAAGCACGAACAAGCTACTGCGAGAGAAGTACCCGAAACCCCTAATTTTTCATGATGGTAGGCTCGCTTTTCTCCCGACCCCTCTCGCCTTCCTTTCTCTCTTCCTCTTCCTGCCGATGGGTATCTTCCTCTCTATCATTCGTATAATATTTGGCCTAGTCTTGCCTTACAAAGTGGCATTACCAATTGCGGCCTTTACGGGCATCCAATTCCGTGTTAAGGGTCTGACAGGTTCTACCTCTGAAAACCCTAAAAAATCAATGTTGTATGTATGCACTCACCGAACCCTAATTGATCCGCTCCTTCTTAGTACGGCAGTGCAAAGGCCGGTGCCAGCTGTGACTTACAGTCTGAGCTGGGTATCGGAATTAATCGCGCCAATCAAAACTGTACGACTTACAAGAGACAGGCAGCATGATGCCAATACAATGAGAACATTGTTAAGTGAAGGCGACTTGGCGGTTTGCCCAGAAGGCACTACATGTCGCGAACCGTACCTGTTACGTTTTAGTCCCTTATTTGCTGAAATGACTGATGAGATCATGCCGGTGGCAGTGGATGTGAAAGTCAGTGTTTTCTATGGCACCACAGCTAGTGGTCTTAAAGGGTTGGATCCGCTTTTACTAATGATGAATCCGACACCATATTACCGGGTCGAGTTCTTGGGCCGGTTAGAGAAAGAGTTGACGTGCACTGGCGGCAGGTGGTCTGCTGTTGATGTGGCAAACATGGTACAGAGACAGTTGGGGAATGCATTAGGGTTTGAATGTACCGGTTTAACCAGAAAAGATAAGTATATGATATTGGCTGAGAACGACGGTGTTGTCTCTGTCAATACTTAAATGTAGAACTAGCTAGAAATTAAACATGAGCGCAAGAAGTAAAAGTTGAGTGCTTTATTGCTGCTTATACTATGCTGTTGTTGTTTTTTTTCTCTCCTCATGAATAGACCTGTTAAAATCAGGTAGTTGGATGTACTTGACAAATTGTTTTGTGTGTTTATCATTTCTTGAAGGTTCAAAACCAAGGCATTGTGAAATAGTACTCCTTTTGTTATGGATGGCTGTTTAATATTTTGATTAGGCATATATCTAAATAAGAAATATTTGTGTAATTAACTTGAATTTAGACAACCAACTACTTGATTAACAACTTAATTAGGCACGCCAATGATTTACCTTTTTATAAATTACCTTCCTCTTACTGAATTTAAAAATTACCAATTTTTTAATTGTCATTTCTACAAATTGACTGGTGTCCATATATTTAGACAACAACAAAAAGTTAAAAACATGGAAAAGAAAAATACAAAAAACACAATTAATTCCCTTGAGGTCCTTTAGACATCCATTATTAATTAGTTGTCTCATTTTCCTTGGTCATCAGAAAAAGGGTAAATTAATTCTGCCATTAAAGAAAAGCAGATGTTTTAATGCAATTGAATGTGTTAGGCCCGCATCCGTACGAAATGAAATGACCCATCAATTTTGAAGTTGTACCTGCCTAGCCCTGGAGATTGAGATAAGGAAACAAACTGGAAAGGGATAGAGTGTCTTACATGTGGGTCCCAATGACAAATCCACAACCAACTGTACCACACACAATATGCCAAAATTGCTTTCTCCAGACATTGAGCTCCGAAAGGCTGCAAGCCTGCAGCTCAAATGTCTTTTACATATTTTTGGTTTTTAGTGATTTTTTTACACCATCAATAGTTATAGTAATAGGAGTAGAACTACGGTGTGACGTCCTCACCAACGGGTTTAGTGAGCACACCTCCAAAAAATATATTTTCAAAGTTCAAATAGTCGATTCGAACCTTCCAACGTATTCTTCATATTAATATGTGCTTGGAGACCAAATTTTACATTTTTTGGAAATTTTTTACTATTTTTTTAGAATTTTTGAAAATCAGTGTTTTTGAAATTTTTTTTATTTAATGAAAAGCTGATGATTTTCAAAAATTCTAAAAAAATAGTAAAAAAATTTCAAAAAATGTAAAATTTGGTCTCCAAGCACATATTAATATGAAGAACACGTTGGAAGGTTCGAATCGACTATTTGAACTTTGAAAATGCGTTTTTTGGAGGTGTGCTCACCAAACCCGTTGGTGAGCACGTCACACCGTAGTTCTACTCTAGTAATAGGCAAGTTTTAATTAAAGTCTAAACTCTAAAGTATGCCTAAATTAAAATGACGTTATTTCAAATGTATTTTATATATTTTTGGATTTTCGTATATATTATGATTAAACTATTTTTGTTTGATTGGAATTTGTTGTTTAAATCATGGCTTAAGTAGTTAAATTATTTATTTTTTACTTCCTTTGCATGCAGAAAATAATTGCATCATTAACTATTACATTCTAAAATTAGAAAATAAAGTGACATTCTAATTTAAAACTTAAAAATATCTGTACATTATTAAGAAATAAATTTATAACCGAATTGAAGTCAAAATTTAGAATAATTATTTTAGTATCCGCAGTTGAGTACCCATATCGTACCCGCAGTTAATCCCTTCCCGATTAACTTCCATAACTGTAAGCGGTCCCCACAACTACCGATTAACTAATTTTCATATCTTCCAGTTTGAATTTCAAATTTTCCTTTCTCTCTGTTTCTTTCTTTTTTCGAAGCTTCCGCGATTTGGAGACGATCGTCTAGCGATTTCGAAACTGGAAGCGGGGATTTTTTTTTTAAAAATGTGCGGGTACGGTTATTTAAGGAAAATTCATATATCATATATGTAGTTCATTGTATAGATATAAATACTTGTCTTGTATATGTATAAATACTTCACAATGTTACTATTAATACTTGTAAAACAAAATTACAGTTTTGGAACGGTTGCGGTCCTCACAAACAGTTATGGCAGTTTAGGTGCGGGTACTCATATCAGCTTTCTAAAATTTATAACTGGAAGTTAAAAGGTATCATTGGACGTTTGCAAAGGAAAAATCTGAATATTTCTGCTAAACATTGCCAAACATGGGGAGAATTTGTTGGTGTGAAGTACATGAAACAACTATTACTTTTAATGTAGTGTAGTATAATTTCTCAATTATTCAATAAGAAAAAATATTCTCACCGCTGATATACCCATTTTAGGAAAACCTAGCGTATTGGCGCCACAACAATAGGAAAAAATTTAATGTACTAAATTCAACCAATTTCTTGCTATTTTCTCTAGTAATTTTTGTTGAGTACCAGAATACAATTGCTTGTTCTGACCAGAAAAGAAAAAAAAAAAAGATAAGCAAATGTTATTCAAAGTAGTAAACAAAAATTACAAAACGTGAAAGGAAAGTACCACACAATGGTTCAGTAAAGGTAATGATTCAGTAACAGTACAAGTTGTATCCAGTTTCTCCTAGATTTTTTTTAGGGAAAATTTCTAGTGTACCCATACAAAATTTCAAAATAGTAAATTTTTCCATCAAAACACCATAATATCCAATATTCCCATAAAAACTTATAATCTTTTCTTTTATCCCCATTCATTTATTCAATCTATTATTTAATTAATTTAAAACTAAATTGGACAAATATACCCTTCTCCCTTCTCTCTCTCCTTCTCCTTCACAGTAGCAATTAGGAGGGTTCTCTAATTTTAATTTTGATTACCATTTTCCCGTGGTGCTCTATTTTAGCACAAATTTGTTCCAACTAATATATTAGTGCCAACCTAGAATTGATTGTCCGGTAGGTAAACATATCAGTATTTTTAGAAGGTTAAATTAGCAAATTTACAAATTTCTCAGTTTTTTGCAGAATCGTTCAAAGAGATTCTCCTACTCAAGAATTGGAGTAGTGTTATCAGCATAACACAAATTGCACTTGTTTTTAGTAGCACAAGACTGACTGTACTGACACAATATCTGGGCCATGCCAGTAATGTCCATGATTTTCTTTCTTTGCTATGCTTCAGACTCATTCTTCAAAAACATTGACACAATTTGCGAATAATCATTCTTTATAACATTTATTACGAAGTGAGTCATAAAACTCGCGTTTAGTTTTGCACCACTAACAAGATACGTAGCTACTGAGAGTTGTATCGTCTTACAAATTGCCCCAATTCTAATAATTGCATGTCATAACAAAAGCTTTTATTGGGCTTCCAATTTTCTATAGATATTTGTAAATAGCACCAATCGTTTGATTAATGTATTTTCTTAAAATTTTGGTTTCTTGAAGGAGGAGGAGGAAGAGGAGGAGGGTATATTTGTCCATTTGTGTTTTAAATTAATTATATAATAATTGAATAAATAAAAGGACATAAAAGAAAGGATTATAAGTTTTTATGGGGATATTGGATATTATGGTGTTTTGATGGGAAAATTGGCTATTTTTGAACTTTTGTATGGGTACACTAGAAATTTTCCCTTTTTAAGAAAAAACTAAATATATAATTCTTCAGAAAAGGTAATGATTTTTTATTGTCGAAAAATAGTTGGAACCGTACTAATGACACAGTTCCAGTATTTTTTTAGACGTTAAATATAATTTTGATCACATATTTGCTCAAAAACTGCTGAAACCGCACCATGACTATGGTTTTATCAGCTTGTCCTTGGCGGAACCGCACCATTTATGCACTTCCATCTATATTTTGGAAAAAAAAAACAATCAATCTCTTTTCTGAAAATTTGATCTATTAATTTCTTAAAAGAAAATCTCTCTCACAAATGTGTTATTGGGTTCAAACATCCACAGAGTTACTAAAGGACATAGGCGGAAGGTAGTAAGGAACAATAGTGTCAATTGACCTCTTATTTTATTTTTTTCAAATTTTTTTGTGTTTGCATGTGATTTTCTATATAACTTAGAAGATCAATTTTATGAGGATCTAATTTTCTAGTAGTGAATGAACAAAGTAAAGTTGATTCTCATTCACAGCATAAAAAAAAGTTGTATGATTAATCCTCGTAGTTTAAATGTGTAACTTTGCCCTTGCTAAAGGAGCTTCAATTTTTATTCTTTGCCCTTTCACAGCTGGACCATCTTGAATCTTGAATCTTGAATATGAATTTGAATCAGAGACCTCATCGTGAAGTAAATCTCGCTGCATCGATCAAGGCATCTTTCAAGTGAATCATATTCCATAAATATTTGATATCTTTCCAATTAATGTCATATATGGATTGGACTTTAACACTGAGCCATAAAAATGTAATAATTGAGGCTTTCTACTGGTATGCATGTATTACTCAGATTTAAACCGTACTTTCACCGAAATTTTCGGAAAGTAATAACTTCCAGTGGACCAATTTCATTTACTATCTTGCATCTACAGTAAAAGGGGCACTGTAAATCTGTAATGAATAAATTCATGGCAATTAATTGTAAGAGGGGAATGAACTGGAGGTGTCCCTTTCAATTTAAGTTCGCTGTTAAGCCCGATTTTTTATTTTTGTTTAACATTTAGAGCTTCTAATAGAATATATTTAAAAAATGACACTATTTTTTTGTTGTAAATACTCAAAATTTGCACAACTTCTCCTCAGAAAAAAAAAACGCTGCAAATTACGTATTGGCTATAGAGGCACCGCTACAATTACCAATTTATGGTAAAATCAAGTTGTCTCTAAAATAGCCAATAGGTACGTATTGCTACAATGAAACTAATTGTGGCAGTACCTACCGAAATTTTTATTAATATCCAAAAAAACATATTAAATTTCAAAATCTACACCTCATGTTGAGAAATTTTGAAATCTGTTCAAACTGCAAAATTTTTTTGCAAAAATTCAACCTAAAACCGCAAAATAAAAATACGGTTATGATTTTGGAATGGTGAAACCGTGAATTAAATTCACAGTTTTAAGTTTTTCTTATTTTTTTAATTAAACAAAAATGTTTTTATAACTTATTTATTTTTTGTATTGAAATATTAGAAATATTTTATATATTTCTTTGAAAATATATGGAATTGTTGTCCCTAACAGCACCTAGAGATGGGTGAATAGGTAGTATTAAAGACTTTTAGTAGTTTTTTAGTTTAACTCTCTAAATTAACAAGTCAATCAATTCAACAAGCAAGCGTGTGCAAATAAAGTAAATATAGTAGAGTTAGAGAAATTTGACATGCGGAATGATAATGGAGTTCGGTATAAAATGCCTACGTCTCCGGGGTAGAGCAACCTCGTCGGAAGGATACAACTCGTGACACGTGAGCCCAACAACGGTGGAAAGTCACGGCCTAACTCGTGTACAAAGTTGAGCTTAGAAGCTCGAGCCGGAGAGTCCTACGCAGAGGATCGTCACACAACTATATTTATATGTGAGCGGAAATTTTCGAGCCGGTGAGCCCCTTAATGTCTTACAAGCGGAAAAGTCACTCGACTATGACAAGGGAGCACTAAAGTAGATCTCCACACTATCGAATAAGAACCAACACTCTAACTAAATCTAGTAAAGATTTGTCAAGTGGATTTGAGATTATTAATCGAGTTTTGAAGTTTAAGCTCTTTCAAAGAAGAAAGCTCACAAGAATACAGAATTTGTGTCGCGGCTTGCTTAAAAACTAGAGTGAGAGTATTTACTTTACTTATAAGGGAGGCTCCAGATCTAGATATTTAAACTGTTCCGTTCAGAACGGTAAACTTCCGTACTGAACAGATAGTTCAAATGTATTGCAGTTTAGGGTTTTTGCCTTTATGAAATTTATCCTTTCCGTTCAGTACGTTCAAGTCTGTACAGAACAGATATTTTTTCCAAATTATGTGTCTCAAGTAGCGTACAATACGGACTGTATCTGTTTAGAATAGATAGTGTTATCCTGAAATGTCTGTCTTTTCACGGAACCTTTCGTTCCGAACAGTTTGTCAACTGGAATAATTATTCTGTACTGTAACGCCTCATACCGTATCCGTCCGGTACTGTGTCAATACATTTCTTACTAAACGGTTTGCTTCCGTACAGAATGGATAGTTTCTGAAAAACAATCTCAAATTTACTTTACTAATCTATTTGATATTACAATCTATATTCTTGATCTTCGTAAAGTCCTATTGATTCCATTGGTTATTCAACTTTAATCTTGCAATTATACTGTACTTGAACCTGCAAAGTCACTCATACAATGAAATCGTTAAATTCAATCATTGTATGTTTTGCAAATTAGTCAAACACGGTAATTAGAGGATTGCATAGAACAATAGGAATATCATATAATTTAATTTATTAGAAAGACTGCGACAAAATAATCCGGATTAACATTTTTCAGGTCGGATTTTTTGCGGCTGTAAGAAAAATTAAAAATATATCTTTGTGTGTTATTGGAAAAAAGATAAAAATACTGAATTATTGATTCCGATTCAAAAGTCACTTCTTGGTAAATACAGAAAATATTGTAATCTTTCTATTAAAAAAAAAACAAAAAAATTCTCCGACAATGCTCTGACAAAAATTTTGTTTGAAAAATATTTTCTGACAAATTTTTTTGTTTTTCCACAAATGAAAGAATCCAAATAATTTTTTTATTTATCTAGAAGTGATTTTTGAAACGGGATCAATAACTTAGATTAAAAATATTTTATTTTTTTCCAATAACACACAAAGAAATATTTTAATTTTTATTTCAGCTACAAAAAATCCGACCTGAAAAATATTGATCCGGATTATTTGTCGCAGTCTTTCTAATAAATCAAATTATATAGTATTCGATCTATTTTCAAAGGAATATATAAAATATTTCTAATATTTAAATGCAAAAAATAAATAAATTATAAACATTTCTGTTAATTAAAAAAATAAGAAAACGTAAAACCGTTTACTTAATTCACAGTAGTTTGGACAGATTTTGAAATTTAATATTTTTTTGAATATTAATAAAAATTATTCGGCAATACCTAGCTATTGGCTATTTTATGATTGGTCAAATGTTTTAAAAGTCATTCAATTCTCAAATAACTAATTGGAAAAAAATAATCGGTCATTCATTCGTCCGGTACCAATATCCGAATTATTGGTGAATCATGTTTTTTTTTTTTTTGTGATTAAAAACAAGAAGCAACACTTAAGGCTATCGATTCTCCGCAACAAAATATCAACAAGAAGCATTCTGGCTCCTGCGTGGAAAGCAAGCTGACCTGGTCAAAGTTGCGTACCCTCTCATTCCTCTGAGATATCATATTTTGGGTGACCGACGTGTCCGGTGCCTATTCGGGGATGGTGCAGGGGCCAGTATTATTTGAGCCTTGAGATTTGTGCAGAACGTATTTGAACGGTTGATATTTTCTAAAAGGTCATGCAAAATATGAGATATCTCAGAGGATTCGAATTCATCAAAGTTCGTCCAAAGCTAGCCACGTGTCAATGCTAGAGAGGCGCTGGCAAACAAGCTCAGCACGCTGTGTTCCCCACGGGTTACTAATCTTTTTCTGTAGTCTTCTGTGGAAATTAATTCGATGGGTAGAAAGCACTGTAAATCATTTATAGTCTTCTGTCACAGTGTTACTGAAAAGCACTGTCTATAAGGAATCGGAACGGTCCGATGGACACTATATCATCCGATACGCATTAAAATTCTGTTGAAACTTTAATTAGAACAACTCAAAGTTTCAATTTCAATCTATTTGTTATAATAATTTGATATTGGTTCGTTTTGTAATATTTTAAACTTTGAGGAATTCTGTGTATTTATTTTGTACCTTATTCCTTCCGATTAAAAAATGATCAAGAGCCGCCAGATTAATTGATCTCTCTCATATTTGAATATATAATTATAAGTGCGTTCTCCACGTAAATTATTTCATTTATCGTAATTAATTAAATTATGATCAGATATATATTGTAGAGTTATCGTCATTCACTATCGTAGTTGTACGTGTTCTAAGTTGCGATATTTTCATATTAATTTGGTGGTGATTTCAAATTTTGTATGATAGAGACCGAAATACGGAATATGCTTAATAAAAAGTCTCCTACATGATTCAGACATTATCCTTTCAACTTCATTTATTTTAATTTTAATTTATGTAACTATCCAAAATTTCTGAAATTATATACCAACAATCTTAAGTGTAGAAATATTTTATAATGTTTTATTTCTATTTTGATTTAACATCTAACAAATTCATAAATATCAAATTTTGTCTGATATTTGATAGGAGTTGTTCGATCCGCATTCAAAAGCTCCGTATCAATTAGTGCGTATGAATTTTAATGTTGATCAGACAACTCCTACAAGACTTCGGACCGCCCCACTCCGTTAATAAAACATCCTATATGATGCACGGGAAACAGGATCAATCTCTCTAGTCCTAGTGTTATTTTTTTTTTAAATATATATAAACTCATATATAGGCGAAAATTCAATAAATACTTTTATTTAAAAATAATTTAAAATTAGTATTTGAGAATTAAATTTTTAAAAAAAAATAAGAAAATGAAAAATAGGACTTTGAAGTTTAGTTGGAGTGGACCGAATTTTCTAAACGCGGTTTTAGTTCAGCCATTAATACAAATTTAAGGCAAGTATACGGCTCAAAGATACCATGACCAAACTATAAATTTCCATATATCCATGTAGTCAGTTAGTTACACATTTTCCTGAATTAAAGTCCAATTCGATTTCTATGAAATAAAATATCTGAATCTGTACTATAAAAAAACTATGTTACCAAACATTAGACGGCAGCCTCAATGGCGATACCTATTGATATCTTGGAGAAAACATGTCACATGATATTTGTATTCGTTAAAAATAGTGGTATTTTTAAATGAGGCTGGTATATCAAATAATTATGCACTACGTTTATGGATTTACAGGCCTTGCTACTTGATTGGAGTTGATGTAATGATGTTGAGAGTTAACGAGCTATGAGTTCAACCTTCGCAACTGGATAGAGTAGAAGAACGTAGGGAACTAAACACAACATAGTTCAACTTTCGCATTAGGTTGCGAGAACACATCTTCGTCCTCGCAACAGACAAGGAAGCTAAATGGAGACAATGCTCGGGCTGTAATTGGCTCAAGTTGGGAGATAAAAATACTAAATAAATTTATGTGGTGACAAAAGGAAGAAAGAATTTTAACTCCATCATTTCTCTATCTGGGGACTATATAGATCCGGTTCAAGGTGCTTCGGTATCGCAAGATCTTCCGAATTACCTACATAACCATTTCAAGAACATCATGGGAAGGGCCGCACCGTAGCCGAGACCTTTCGACCTGTCAGGAAAGCTAGGCCCGTCCCTCACGGAGGAGTTAAGTCACCTGGATGATCCAATAACGAAGACTGAGATCCGACAAGCTCTGAACGACATGCCTAAGGGTAATTAAGGCCAGTGGTCCTGATGGCTTGCCAATAGAATTCTTCCATTCCTTCTGGTAAATTGTCAAAACGGATATTTTTGATCTGGTGCAGGCTTTTTTTAGTAACAATGCCCCCTCCTTGAAACCCATCAACAAGGCGACAGTTACGCTGCTTCCCAAGAAGCCTAACTCGCAAAGTATCTTTGATTATAGTCCGATCAGTGTGATTAATACGATTTCTAAGCTTATTCCAAAAATTCTAGCAAACAAGCTTCAGCCTCATTTAAATAACCTCATCCTCTCTAACCAGACGGATTTTGTGAGGGATAGATCTCTAATGGAATCCTTTATATTGGCTAGAGAGATTCTGGCCTTCTGCCCCAAAAGGAAATTGCCGTCAATAATATATCAGGTGGATTTCGAGAAAACTTTTGATACGGTTAGTTGATGTTTCTTGATAAACCTTCTAATTGAGAGAGGGTTCTCCCAAAATAGTCTTCGGCGGTTCTTTCCATGTTACGTTCATCCTCCTTAGCAATTAAAGTAAATGGAATACAAAATCTTTCAGTCATAAGAAGGGTCTTCGACAGGGTGACCCTCTTTCTCCGCTCTTATTCATCCTCACAACCAATTTCCTGACTAGTTTTATTAGAAATGTTGTTCACCTTATGCCGCAGCATGCTTGCCTATCGCCAGAAATCATTCAATATGCGGACGATACTCTGATCATCAGCGAGGCACATCCCACCACGCTAAAGATTATTGTGGCAGTTATAGCAGTGTACACAGAGCTTTCGGGCCTCAAACTTAACCCTCGAAAATCTTCTTCTGTCCCAATAGCAATTCCCAGAGATTACACGAAGACGATACGGCGCATCCTTTTTGTTGTCCCGTCACAATTACCTATCACATATCTGGGTTTACCACTAATGGTTAACAAGCCAAGGAAGATTCATTTCCAACCAATGCTCACGACAATTCAGAACAGATTCGAGGGATGAACCTCTGATTTTCTATCCTACGGAGAAAGGATCACCTTGGTAAAGGCGGTTCTATTAGCAATGCCGCTTCATTATATGCAAGCGCTCAAAATCCCGGCAGGTGTGATAAAGCATATAGATAGATTGTGAGGAACTTCTTATGAAAGGGTAAGAATACATGCAAAGGTATCAACTGTCTAGTGAACTGGGAAAGAGTATGTGCGCTCAAGGAAAATGGGGGGCTGAGAGTCATTAATCTATTGGCACAAAATTGTGGAAATAACAAGTTAGATTAATTCATTTCTGAGTGAATATCAATGAAAGCAAGTTTAATTTATATATGATAAGTATTTGGTGTATTTTTTTTTAGCAAGGTATTTGGTGCATTTAAGCGGGGTTGATCGATTCAAGAGCATGAGGCACTACTTGTGGAGCATTTTTTCTTTCGGTGAGGCCAGATTCCCGAATAATATTCTAGTAATGAATCTTAGCATTTGCCTCCCGTCGATGTATTCCTCTTGGAGGGGAAGAAGGGAAGGATATTTGGTTTTACTTTAATTTTGAACACTTAAGAACACTTAAGATCCTCTGCCTTGGTGATTGATCAGAGCCAATTTTGAACCAATTGGGAACTACGGAAAAAGAAAAATTAATAAACTTATCTCTTGGTAGTAGATTATCATATTACCAATAAGAAGTTCAACCGTGTGAAAGATGCTTTAACACTGCGAAAATTCGACAATATTGAGCTTGATAATGGTATCTGGTTTGTCAAAGGGAGAGCAAGCCTATTATTTGCCCGCCATGGCACCCCTTGAAATAGTCCCCTAGATCAAAGGTATATTAGTTTAGTAAGAAAAGACTGGTCAAAGGAGAAAAATGCAAGCCAAAAACAAAAATAATAAGAAGGCATATTTAGACCAAATGCTCAAATTCATGTGAAGCATAATAACGCATTCAAATTTGCCTTAAAACAAATGAAGTCATTTCAAACAACTTGAAATTTGCTCCTTTTATGAAATTCAAACCCAATTTAGTTTCTGTTAAAGTTCCTTCCCAACCTTTCACTGTAAGAGACTCCCTGTCATGATTCATGAGCCGTGCAACATTGTTTGATTTGTTTCCATTTAAAAATTGATTTTGTCATGAACATAGAATTAATAAACAAGTATTTTGTAGGTGGTCCTTTTTTTGAAGGTCAGCGGCAAAATGCCGCTAACAATATATTGATAAAAAGAGTTTTAATTACAAAATTGTAGCGCAATATAGCTCACAAAATTAACCTTGCATCACCAGATTATTCAAAATAGAAAGAAGAGAAAAATAAAAAGAATTGAGTAACTAAAATTATAACTAGCACTTTAGCTAGCTCCAATTGCCACCAGTAAGGCGCAGAAGAGACCCACCCGGTCCAGTTATTCTCTTAGGCCTATTAATTTGAGCTCATATGATGTGTGCTACAATTAACCAAGCATCACTAGTGGAAAAACACAAATCAGGATCGGATATACTCGCACATCAGGATCGGACCTACAGCCGATCCTGTTCCAGCCGATACAAGTAGTCAATCTCAACTGTATCGGTTAAACAACCGATCCAGATAGAAACAATCTAGATCGGATAATTAATGTAAACCCGATCCTAGTTTTAGTTATCGCGATCGGTTTTATTAAGTAACCGATCCCAATCATCCAGAATCTGCATCGGTTATTTATTCCAACCGCTCCCGACTTCATAGTATTTGGATCGGTTAAAAATAAAACCGATCCCGCCTTGTCCAGTATTTGCATCGGTTAAACATTAAACCGATCCCGGAATATAAGTACCAGGATCGGTTTATTATCACGCGATCCTATATTTATTATCTGGGCAAATTAATTAAACAATTGGATCGGTTTTTAACAAACCGATCCAATATTCCGGCCAATATATAAAATATTTTTTAATATAACAATAGAGCAACTGGATCGGTTTTGTTAAAAACCGATTCAGATAACTAGCAGGTTCGGTTTATTTATACGAACCGATCCAGAAGGTTGTTATCACAATCGGTTGTGTATAAATAACCGATTCGGATAGTGATCCGAATCGGTTAATAAATTAATAACCGATACTGATTTTTTACTGTGTTTTAAAAAAATTTATTTTATATTTGGCCAGCTTCCAGTATATTTTGCTGGCCTATATAGGATATCACATGCATCAGGAATCACCACAAATCAATACACATCCTAAATTATTAGAAAAGTATCACATCCTAAATTATTAAGCTCCTAAATCCATACACCATATCATAGAATTATTAAGCTCCTAAATTATTACAAATTATTACAAATTATCACATTCTAAATTGTTTTACTTTTTTGAATGATTACCTCCTTTAAGAAAAAGTTACACCACGAGTTGCGAATCTCGTCCATTCTGTAAACCGGGTACTTAGTGGGTAAGTCCTGCATTTTTTAAATGATATAAGAACACAATTAAATATGTACTTAATTATATTTGAAGCAACTATGCTTACTTTTGGAAAATATATAAATGTATATAGACCTTCATTTTCGGAAAATCACGGAGGAAGCGATGTATTATGTCATGCATGAGCATCATGACATAATATCCACATTCCCAACCTCCATTTTGTTGTGGGCACTACATTACACATCAAGATAGTTAAAAAAAATTAAACAATTTTTGCACATATAGATTTTGACCAATTTTAATTTGCAGCTAGGTCCCTATAATCATATCATAACCAAATTTCACCATTTTTTACATCTAAGTCCCTCGTTTAACATCACCAACTTAGCAATTTACAAACAACAAGAGAAGTTAAAAAATAAGTACTTACCCTGCAATAATTAATCTTGAAATTAGAGCATTTTCCAACTCCTCCAATCATCTGGTCCAATTGGTAGGGCCTGTTGAAAAAAATACTACCAATTCTAAGAAAAAATATTAATGAAAATCTATAGATTTGACAAATAAAAGCTTGAAAAGCATACATTTTGAGCGCATCGATGATCTTCGGGTGAAGTGGAGCCGATTTCTTACCAGCGGTCTTACTGAGAGAATCGAACACGTACGCCTGACTCTCCCTTGGCATAAGCACGACCAAGAGCCAATGTATTCTGCAAATTAGGTTTTGTATCATCTCACATTCTATAATTTGGGTCCGGCTAATTTGCTGCCGGCAGCATTCTGGCCAGCTGCTGCCGGGGGCATTTCGGCCATTTCTGGTGTTCAAACAACAACTTTTTTTATATAGATGTTCAATCTATATTATAATCTACTTGGAGACCAAATTTTACATTTTTTGGAATTTTTTTACTATTTATTAAGCCACTTTGAATCTGGATCAAGTGATCTGGAATTTTCAAAGTGGCTTAATAAATAGTAAAAAAATTCCAAAAAATGTAAAATTTGGTCTCCAAGTAGATTATAATATAGATTGAACATCTATATAAAAAAAGTTGTTGTTTGAACACCAGAAATGGCCGAAATGCCCCCGGCAGCAGCTGGCCAGAATGCTGCCGGCAGCAAATTAGCCGTCCCCAATTTGATTTATACGAAATGAAAGAAACTTAATAAAATTAGAATGTATATATAGCACTAACTTCTGATGATACGGTATGAATATCAGTTTCTTCCTCCGGTTTTCTCTCAGTACAACCTTTAAGTATTTCTCAACGTATTCTATTGATTGGGCACCACCCTCCAACAAGTGTAAATTGGTTCTCATGGGGTCCATGAAACCAACACGCTCATCTTCTCGATGTTCCTCCTTGTTGTATTTCTGCAGATACCTGCAAAAAAGGGAATACAGGTGATCTCGATTTTTTCATTTTGGATTAAAAGTAGTACATTCTACCATTATTACGAATGTTAACTCACATCATGAAGATCTGAATAATCGGTCCGGTGAGCCACTCCTTTGGTTTAACCAACGTCAAAAAATCATCTGCATTGACTACCAGGGGTTCTTCATGATGGAAAAGGTCAGGTGGCTGGTTGACGTGAAATGCTTTGTTAGGTTGGCTCAAGAACCGATCACGCAGATGGGTACAAGACTGTGGAAAACGGACAAAATCGATACCACCAAACATGTTTGTTTCAGTTTGTACCACATCCCCACCAGTACGAACATTGGGTGGTTCCTGCAATTAACATAATACCATCAACTAAAACTCTACCATATAGATACAAATTTATAACTATAAGAAGTTGTAATAATAATATGCATTTTTTACCTGATCAATGGATATCAGGTCCATCGGCCATGCGGTGGAGCTGCCAACGGCTGAGATGATGGTTGGCATGTCTTCATGTGGTACAGGTAGAGGGGTGTCTTCTTCACCCGGGACCACTGCATCCACCATTACCCTTGCATGGTCAGGTGGTACAGGCCTCGTGTGAATGGTCTCTCCAGGATTTACTGGAACATTAATTGTCCCCGAAGCCACTTCAACCTTCTTCCCATCTCGATGCATGAGAAGTCTGCATACTCGTTGCGACGGCTGTACATGCTACAAAAATTCATTCGAAGGAATAATATGTATAAAACTAAGGCATGTACGTAATAGAATTATTTTTTTTATTTGGATGGAAAAATATGTATTTATTTGCATTACCTCCATCGGGAAAAAGAGGGAAGTCCGTGGTCCAACTGACTGGCAGCTGCTCGCTACGGCTGTTGGGCTGTGAGTGGCTGTTGGGCTTTCCGCGAGTATTCCTTGGCCCATCAATGTTGCCATTTGCTCCGCTAACATTCCTCTCATTTTCTCCTCCATTTCTTCCTTTATTCTCTCCTCTGCAACTTGTACTCTCGCCGCCACTTCTCTCTGTATCCTATCTTCAATGTCCGCGCCAGACCCAGAAAGCACGTGTCTCCTCCTTTTTTCCGCTTCCCTGATATGCCTTTTTAATACCCACCAGAGCTCCAAGGCCTCTCACCCTCCCAGCATGTTCCGGATTCGGCAGAGATTTTCCTAGAACATCGTCGTAACGATCGACGGGCAACAAGCCTTTGTTGAAAGCCTCCTGTTGTTCTTCCTGAAATGACAATGGCAACCTGTTATCACATAATAAATTAGAGTTGAATTTCAAGGAATGAAAATATCTAAATCCTCACAATAGTCTTGACGATTGCTTCTGTGTCCGGGTTAGGATAAAGAAGTTCCTCGCCATCGGAAGTCGGCTTCGTGTGTCCTAGTGTCCACGAGACATGCCTATACTGAACAGACATATCAAGAAACTGCTCCTGTGACAGTATAGTAGTTGACCCCTGGGTAGACGGATCACTACTTACTGCTTTAGAGTTTGCAATTTTCTGGAATGCTTCTTTGAGCCTATTCTGGAATTTCTCACCGCTGTACCCTCTGGATCCCAGGTAATGTTTATACTTGTTCTTGGACTGATTCTCCTTCCCCTTATTGCTTTTATTCTGCAATTTACCCAAAGAAACAATTACGAGTAATGAAAATCGTTGAACAATTAAACAATTAGGTTCATTGAACGTTTATAGTTAAAAAAAGTGACCTTGAATTCATCCGACCGGCGGGACTCGACAAAGGCATCCCAAGCTTCTTGTGTGATCGAGAGCTTCTCAAGGTCGGGCGTCGTACCTGCGTTGACGTGCTTAGTCAGAGCTAATCTGTACTTTCCTTGCATGGTTTGTGGTGGTTGTAGTAGAGATTGAAGGGCTAGGGTGGCGGAGAGAAGAAGAGAAAAGAAGAAGAGAGGAAGAGTCGGTTCGCAGGGGTCGAAGAGGCGCCGAAAACGTCTCGGACGATTATAAAACGTCTCACAACGATTTCTTCTGGACATTTGAAGATGAAAATTTTGGTTTTGAATTTAGATTTTAACATTAAATCGTCAGGACGTTTTACGAATCGTCTAGGACGTTTTTGTACTTTTTGTCATAATTAAAAAGCTATTTTGAAGTCTGAGAATTTAATTAAATCGTCCAGACGTTTTGAAAATCGTCCGGGACGTTTTAGAATGTTTTGTACCTGCGTTGACGTGCTTAGTCAGAGCTACTCTGAACTTTCGGTGCATTTCTGCCATTTTTTGTATTATCTTCTTCTTCAAATATTGATCATCACCATCAATATTCCAGTCCATCTGCCAAACAAACAGAAATCAAGGTTTACGTGAGTTAAATTCAACTTTGCTAGCTTGTGAGCTTAGGACCATGTTATTTACCTGGATTTGGTTCCATATCTTTTCCTTCACGTCGTCTTCTACCTGAGACCACTCTAGGCACGTTATAGGAACGTTCCTTCTTACCAATATCCCAAGGTGCGAGGGGTATTTAGTGGTTTGCCTATTAATAATAGGCCTCCCAAGTGCATCAAATTCAACATGCTTGCCGGTCTGATTAACGACGGTAGCAAGTTGGGAAGGCCCTCTTACTCGCTTCTCACCCGAGGCGCGCTCGCTACCGCCACCACTAGCCTCACCAGCACCACTAGCCTCACCAGCACCACTAGGCATGATAGGAGCAGCTCGATGACCAGCACCACTAGCCTCACCAGCACCACTAGCCATCTGAACGGTTAGATAGAGAATAAAAAAACAACCAATTTAGAGTGAAAATTTGATTTATTTGGATTTTCCTGCTATTTTTTTAGAATATTCAAAACTGGAGCAGCATGTGTATTCGTGCTGTTTTTTCAAAACTGGAGCAACATGTGAATTTTCTAAACTTGGGGAAGCATATTACTTTGAACAATGTAAACCTTGATCCCAATATAACTTTGAACAATACAACTTTGAACAATATAAACTATGAAAACCAAGTCCGGTACCAGCAACAGCAACACAGTGAAATTAGTGCGAAATTAGTCCAGTTAAATTAGTTAAAAGGTACCAGTTAAAAGGTGAACTCAAGGTACCAGTTAAATTAGTCCGGTAGCAGAGGTGAACTCAAGGTACCAGTTAAAGGTACCAGTTAAAAGGTGTTTGAGCATTTACCCGAAATTAGTGCGAAATTAGTCCGAGAGAGATGGAAGCACCACCGATAGCACCGGCACTAGAGGTGCCGGGGAGAGAATGCGCGGCGAGAGAGGCGGCGGAGAGGCGGCGGCGTGAGCACCGTAAGAATACGAGAGAGGCGGTGTTAGCACCGAGAGAGGCGGTGTTAGCACCGAGAGAGGCGGAGTGCACCGAGGGAGGCGGAGTGCGCCCGAGAGAGAGAGATTAGCGAGAGAGAGAGGGATCAGTGAGCTCAGATCGAGTTTTGAAAATGAATTCAGGAGACCAATTTTCGCTAAGTAGCCAGAGAGGCGCCAAATTAAATCACCGCGAAAATATATCATCATGATCGGTTTTTTGTTAAAAAACCGATCCTGCATACTGTGATCAAGTTCGGTTAACTTAATAACCGATCCTGATGCGTACATATTTAATCCAGTACTTTGAAAAACTAAATCACTGTTTACATAATTTCAATGGATTTATGTAATGCATCAAATATACATTCACATAATTTACATTTACATGATTAGCATCACATTTGTATAATTCAAAATTTACTAAATAACACAATAATTTACTAAACAACACAATAATAACACAAAAAAGTCTAAATATTTATGACACCTTGCATGCAACCCCCATAGTCAAGTAATTATAATGCCTCCTGGAAAAAAATTAATAAACTCATTAAGTCAGGAACATTGAAGTTTTTTTTCAAGTCGGAAAAGATTAAAAAAATCTAGATATGACATATATACCAATAAAACATTGAATATCAAATTTATTCAATCCATTCTCCTTCATTATGATCGTTGCGCATGTGACTTGTTTCATTATCCACGACAGTTGGTAAAGATGCCATGCCAGTGGAAAAAGGAGGTATATCATCAAAATGATCGTACGCTTCTTCGTCGTCTACATTATCAATCCCGACAATACGTCTTTTCCCGGAGAGGACAACATGTCTTAAACGATCGGCCGGATCAGTTATGTAGAACACTTGTGTGGCTTGTCTTGCAAGTATAAATGGATCATCCTTGTATCCAACCTTATTGAAATCCACCAAAATGAAACCATCGTTGTCAACTTTAACGCCCTTACGGTTGTCGACCCATTTACACTGAAATATCGGGATCTTAAATTTTCTGTAATCTAGCTCCCAAATTTCTTCGATAAACCCGTAATACGACATCGAGGCATGCGATGGTCCGGCACCCTTAGCTCCTGAAAAATCACTCGACACGGCTACCACAGTCACTCCGCTGTTTTGCACGGTACTCTTCAAATCTTGACTTCTTGTGTAAAATGTATACCCGTTGATGTCAAATCCTTGGAAGGTTTTCACGACATGGACTGGACCGAGAGCCAACATTTTGACAACTTCTTTAATGTTTTCTCCCTCCGGAGCTTTCATGACTCTACGTGTAAACCATCCTTCGAACTTTTCATTGTGTTCTCCAATCAACCACTTATCGGATTTCCTAGGATTCTGTTGACGCAAGAAAGTCATGTGCTCGTCCAAATAAGGATGAACGTCGGTGAGGTGCTGCAAAACATGTAAATGTGCTAGGGTCATCGTTGTATGTAAGGGCACGATTAATTTCGATCCCAAGGTGCCTACCCCGTGAAGTCTTCCGCCGTGCCGAGGTTTAGGGATGCCGATGGCTTTTAAATCATCCAGATAATTAGTACAATACTCAATCACCTCTTCGGCAGCATATGCTCTTACAATGCTGCCCTCAGGACGATATCGGTTCCTCACATATCCCTTTAACAATCCCATGTATCTCTCAAACGGATACATGTACCGCAAGAAAACAGGCCCACACATCTTAATTTCTCTAACTAGATGAACAATTAAATGAACCATTATATCAAAAAAAGACGGCGGAAAATACATTTCAAGGTGACAGAGAGTGACGACAACCTCCTTCTGCAAAGCATCTAACGTATCAGGATCATTTACTTTGCAACAAATGGCGTTGAAGAAAAAACAAAGCTTTGTGATCGTCTGTCTAACGCACGGTGGCAATATGCCCCGAATTGCAACAGGAAGAAGCTGTGTCAGTAAAACATGACAGTCGTGGGACTTCATACCTATCAATTTTAATCCCTCCAGTGAAACCAGGTTCTTAAAATTTGAAGAATATCCAGATGGTACTTTTACACCATGAAGGCATTCACATAAACTTGTTTTTTCTTTTTTTGACAACGTATGCATGGCGGGTTTTAGGTATGTGCAAAGTTTACCCTTTTCTCTTTCCTTCTCTGCCGGTTGTAGATCCGGCCGTATGTTCAAGAATTGCATGTCTTTTCGGGCATTGATACCGTCCTTAGTCTTTCCCGGAATATTCAACAATGTTCCAACCATGTTATCACACACATTTTTAACCACGTGCATCACATCGAGACAGTGTCGAACCTCTAAATGCTCCCAGTATGGCAAATCCCAGAATATTGATCTCTTCTTCCATGTAATTTTCGGAGACCCTTTCTTTCTCACCGCCTTTTTTTTCCATTTCCCAAACTGATTTTCAATATCCTTTACTCTCGAATAAACTTGTTGGCCGGTCAATGGATAATTTACTGTGACATTCTCGGTCTTTCCATTGAATGCTTTCCTTCTCTTTCGGTGTGCGTGGTTGGCAGGAAGAAATCTACGATGACCCATGTACACATTTTTCGAGGAATGTGGTAGCCACATATCGACTGTATCATCCATGCAAATAGGGCACGCTTTTTCCCCTTTAACACTATAACCCGACAAATTACCATAGGCCGGAAAATCATTAATGGTGCAGAAAATCATGGCCCGTAAAGTGAATTTCTCCTTGGTATATGCATCAAATATCTCCACTCCGGGATGCCATAACTTGCTTAAATCCTCAATCAACGGCGCTAGATACACATCTATGTCATTTCCGGGCTGTTTGGGTCCTGATATCAGCAAGGTCAGCATGATGTATTTGCGTTTCATACATAACCACGGCGGAAGATTATAAATGCACAAAAGAACCGGCCAACTGCTATGCTTACTGCTCATGCTACTGTGCGGATTCACTCCATCTGCACTCAGCCCGAGCTTTAGGTTTCTTGGGTCACCGCCAAATTCGGGAAATCTTCTGTCAATATTTCTCCACTGAGGAGAATCAGCGGGGTGCCGTAATTTTCCGTCCCTTTTCCGGTTATCGGCATGCCAACGCAATAATTTCGCATCTTTGGCATTTGAGAACAAACGTTTGAATCTTGGTATCACGGGGAGGTACCATAGTACTTTTGCCGGAGGTCCTTTATCCGGTTTATCACTCCCCATTTTATCGCTGGTTAGATGCTTTCTACTATAACGTGATGCACCACATTTTGGACACTCGTGGAAATCTTCGTACTCATTTCGATATAATATACAATCATTTGGACACGCGTGTATTCTCTGAACTTCCAAATCCACTGGACACAACATTTTCTTCGCTTCGTAAACATTATATGGTATCTCGTTTCCGTCCGGAAGCATTTCTTTCAATGTTTGTAATAACGCAGTAAAACTTTTATCACTCCAACCGTTTGATGCTTTAAGGTTATACAATTTTAATACACCTTTCAATTTTGAAAATTTAGAACAACCGGGATACAATTCCTTATTAGAATCTTCGTACAAATTCTCAAATACAGAGTACTGCTTATCATTATCAAAATCCTCTTCTAAATCACGTAACATTTGATCAATATTCTCAGTTTCATCTACCACCGCATCATCGGTCCCATCGTGTGGTCCATCACCACTTCCGTCACTCCCACCAGTATGGTATTCCTGATGCTCACTACCTATATCGGTTTCCAAACTCTCGCCATGCCATATCCAACGCTTATATTGTTGCTTGAATCCACGTCGGATTAAATGGTTCCTCACTTGGTTGGGATTGGAAAATTTATTCATATTGTTACAATCACGACAAGGACACGACATCAGCCCAGTCCCATTCTTCGCCGTATCGTCCGTAGCAACTTTCATAAATTCATCAACACCGGCCATATATTCATTGGATATACGTGATGTTCCGTACATCCAACTGCGGTCCATCTGCAATTATAAGAAAAAAACAATTAAGCACAAGGGAATATATGGTATATTAAATGTTCACACTAGGGCTTACATGGGGCCGGTTACCATTCTATCCCACTCTTTGAATACTTTGTCTCAGTAGTGACCACTTGTTAGTCGTGTTTTAGTATTTAAGGGAATTTCGGCAGCATTTCCCCTTAGTTCCCCAAATATTCGGGGAACTAAGAGGAAATGCTGCCGAAATTCGCTTAAATACTAAAACACGACTAACAAGTGGTCACATCCTAATTGAGACAAAGTATTCAAAGAGCAGTCCCAAAACGGGGACTATTCAAAATTAATCCCTAATGGATTAATTTTGAACGGGTTTTATGACCTAAAGGCATTATTCATTGGGTTGTGGCTCGTAAGACAATACTCTAGCTAGATACCTAATGGTGGAAATACCTTTAATTAACTATATATACTATTATCAAAATACATGATCAAGTTTCATTCACAAAGCCAAACACGAGGTTCATGTTGCACTTACAATTTTTTTCGACGCCGAATCGAGTGAGATGAAGATCGTTGCACCAGATTCCTCAATAATAGCCAATCTACAAAAATAATAAGAATTGAGTTGAGCTTTTGAAGCAAAATACACCACATGAGCCCTAATATAAAAACAAATTTACCATTCTTGAGTCTCATCAATCCAAGTTAATTTGATTGATATGTGCTTGTAGAACGAGAATTATAGATCAAATATAAAACGTACACTTGAATTTCCTAATTTCTTGATTCTCTATGGGATTGTGCCTAAAATTAGTTAGCATTTTAAATTAAAAATGAAGGAATCGGGTTTATATTACCTCAATCAACCATCAACCGAGATAGATCAACAAATGAGGAAGAGAAACACTTGTTTCGGGTAGAGAGAGTTCAGAGAACGAAAACACCTCAAAGAGGGCAGAGACAGATCGCGCACTGGAAAGGGAGCAAATTAAAAGACCTCGTATTGCGGAAAGGGAGAAAGAAATTAATTATCTGGATCGGTTAAGTTATAATACCGATCCTGATAATCATCAGCACCGGTTCATTTTTTAGCCGATCCTGATAATCACCAGCATCGGTTTGTTATTAACCGATCTTGATGAGTATCAAGATATTCTGCCATAAAACGTCCCAACGTTTTGTAAAACGTTGAAAACGTTTTAGTTTAACTTAGGTCAAAAATCAAATTTCTGTGAGAATTCTTAAAACGTCTGCGACGATTAAAAAACGTCTCAGAACGTTCCTCTGGTTAAATGCTTGATAAATAACTTGATGATTTCTTCAGTCCAAGTGCTCTAAATTGCAATTCCAATTGTCTTGAACATGCATATCATCACAAATATAACCATACGAAAGATAATCAATTTAGGATTAAACATGCAATCATATACCTAACAAAGTTCAAGTCAAATACCATAGGAAAAATAAAAGTGCAATCATACAACATAGAAATAATAAAAGTTCATGTAACACAAATAACATAGCATAGCAATCACTTAGCAAATTCTAATTGTAAAAGTTCATAGAGATTTAAATTTCGGGATCATCGTCATCATCTCCTTCGTCACCCTCTTCATCATCTTCATCATCATCATCGTCGGAAGGTATGTGAGGGGCACTAGTGGACGCACCACTAGAAGCACCATATTGCTTCACAAAGCGCCGAGCGAGTTCCGAAGTGGTGAGATCAATATCATAAATTGCTTCGGCGTTTTTGCGACCTTGAATATGGATTTTGCGTGATCTTGACTTCAAGATTTTAAGATCGTTGTTGATCGCGGTAAATTGGTTGTTATTGGCTATTTGGTATTCTTGCATGTGTTGAACAATCCAAGCCAATTGATTTTCCGCTCCTTGAGGAAGTTCATCTTGAGCCATTGGTGGTATTGGTGGTTGTTCAGGTTGAGCCGGCGATTCTTCTTCATACGGATCCCAATATTGGTTAGGTAGAGCATTTGGAGCTTTTATCCAATCATTGATAGGTCTGATGTCAGGTTTTATAATTGGTAAACCCGAACCCGATACACTTTTGACCCAACCATGTTTGGGTAGAATATCAAGCAAATGATTAGGCTCATTTTGAATGAGATGACTTGGGACGGTTATGCCATGTAGGCGAATCATGCGATGAATTAAATGGCCATAGGGGAGATTGGCAACAGAGCTAGAATAGCAAGCAATCATGTGACGAAGAATGATAAAAGGGATGTTGAACCGTTTTTCATCCATGGAGATGAGGTGCCTCAAATAGTACATTGGACCTCTTTCAATGTTAGATTTGATCGTTGCTTTGGGTATGAGAATATTGTTAACGAAAAGAAATAGCAAACGATGTAAAGAGGGAAGAGATGAGGCATAGAGGGGTTTAACGCCAAAGTTACGGCGAGCAAACCAGGTTTTGTAGTGATCGGATGATTCTAAAGCAAGTTCGGGCCAATTCCGAAGAAGATAGGCTTTTTCACCTTCATTGACTAACCCAAGCCAACTGGCGACATTGTCCAAAGAGAGAATGATTTCTCGGCCACAAACATAGGACTTGACAAGAAATGGGTCTTCGGAGAAAGTGAGATTGCAATAAAAGGTTTTGGTAATCATCTCACTATAGGGTTCATCACACGTGATCAAATTTTCCCAAGGCCAATGACGGATAAACCCGATAATTTTGTCATCCTCGGGAAATGAGAAGGTAACCGAGGCCTTGTTGAAATAATAACAATTCGATAATTTTCGATCCGAAAATTGACCCATGAAATTGGTGTGAGCAATTGGATTTCTAAATAAATAGGTGTTGGATCGATAAATATTGGTATCCTGTTCAATCTCAGTGGCACTAGATTGACCCGCATCGTTGCGAGACCTCTTCTTTCGAAGGATATTCAATTTGGAGAGTTTTGGTGCCATTGATAGAAGAGAGAAATTGAAAATTACCGATTGAATATTGAAGTACAAATCCGTGAAGAGAACGACTCAAGAAGTGCAATGATGAAGACGGATCGTCGATTGAACGGTCGGATTGCCGGATTTGAAAAGGTGGCGAGATTTAGGGTTTTGGTGGAGAGAGAGAAGGAGGGAGAAAACCTTGATTTTAAGAGGAGAAATGGAAGGAGGGTTGAGAGGAGAGGAGAAATCACTTTAAAATAAGTGATTTGGTGGTTTGTGGTGGTTGTAGTAGAGATTGAAGGGCTAGGGTGGCGGAGAGAAGAAGAGAAAAGAAGAAGAGAGGAAGAGTCGGTTCGCAGGGGTCGAAGAGGCGCCGAAAACGTGTCGGACGATTATAAAACGTCCCACAACGATTTCTTCTGGACATTTGAAGATGAAAATTTTGGTTTTGAATTTAGATTTTAACATTAAAGCGTCAGGACGTTTTACGAATCGTCTAGGACGTTTTTGTACTTTTTGTCATAATTAAAAAGCTATTTTGAAGTCTGAGAATTTAATTAAATCGTCCAGACGTTTTGACAATCGTCCGGGACGTTTTAGAATGTTTTGTACCTGCGTTGACGTGCTTAGTCAGAGCTACTCTGAACTTTCCTTGCATGGTTTGTGGTGGTTGTAGTAGAGATTGAAGGGCTAGGGTGGCGGAGAGAAGAAGAGAAAAGAAGAAGAGAGGAAGAGTCGGTTCGCAGGGGGCGAAGAGGCGCCGAAAACGTCTAGGACGATTATAAAACGTCTCACAACGATTTCTTCTGGACATTTGAAGATGAAAATTTTGGTTTTGAATTTAGATTTTAACATTAAATCGTCAGGACGTTTTACGAATCTCAAAGCACAATTAATACTAGACTCTTTGAGAGTAAATCTGGACCGTCCCTTTCCAATGTCTTGAGACAAGAGCCTCATGTGATACGGATCCCAAAAATATCGGGTAGATGGATATTAAATGCAAAACTAATCTCAGGATCGGTTAATTATGGTGCACCGATCCCGATACTATCCCGATCGGTCTTTTATTTGAAACCGACGCCGGTAGTGCACACGCAGGATCGGTGTATTATTAATAACCGATCCTGATACGTAAAGGTGGCACGTAAAATGAGGCGCCTTCCCCTCTTCCCCTCTTCCCCTCTTCACACTCAAACCTTTCAACTTCAATTCAAAAATCTGCCATTTTCTCTCCTTCAACACTCGCCATTTCTTGCAGTAGGTTTTCATTGATCACTTTTTCATGGTTTTAATGTCCAATTCCTTTCTTTGATCACTTTGTTTTCATTATTTTTTACGTTGTACGTGTATTTTCTCGTATTAGAAATGCCTCCTCGCCGTCGGTTCATAACCAGCAAGGGCGATGACTTTGCACAGCACTTCACCAAGCGAGAGTTGAAGGAGTTCTTCTTCAGTGATGACCCGGCCTTGGCACTCCTAGCTGAGTGCATTCTCGATTCAAATCCTTACCTCGATCCGGATAGTGACGGTGATGAGGACAGTGAGGGTGAAGAAGTTGAGCTCGAGGTGAATGCTCTTCCAACCTTTGCTGAGATGGTGGAGTGCTTCGAGTGCCTCTTCTTGGCCAAGGAGGATGCCGTGCTCCGTTGTGAGTGTTGTCGCAACACATTCCATCCGGAATGTGTTGGCGAGGAGGAGAAGAACAAGGACCTCCGACTTGTCGAATGGAGTTGCCCAACATGCATCGCGCGACGGCCCTCTTGAAGACTAAGTTTATTTTTTTTTGCAACTAATTAAGTTTATTTTGAGATCTATATGATCTAACTTCTTATATATGGTATGAATTTGTTAATTTACTTCTTTTGGATATGAACTTGTCATTTTGAGATCTATATGATCTAACTAAGCAAGTTACCTTATTATTGATATTATGGTTGTTTTTATTTATGGTTGTGTGATGCTTGATTAAATTATGATTTGTTTGGCATATTTGTTTTAATTGCATATTTGTATGTCATGTGTGAATAATGGGTGTCAATCACAAATGAGTTGCTTGAATAATTGGTGTGGATAAGAAATTATATGATTTTCAATATACATATATATCTATATCTGCCTGAAAAGGAAAAAAAAAAATGGCAGAAAGACATTCATCAGGATCGGTTTTTTACATTTTCACCGATCCTGGAAACCATGAAGATCGGTTATTCTTAAACACCGATCGTGATAATCATCGGAATCGGTGATCTTAAAACACCGATCCTGAATGGCTTATCTGCAAATTTTTGATTTTTTAAAGCAAAAAACGATTATTTCTTCAAATTTTTATTTTTTCTGCTTACTATATGGATTTATATTGAAAATGCCAAATCTGGACAAATTGGCGCTCATTTCTTTCACCAAATTTAGGTCTGGAAGAGGGGACAAGGGGGTCTACACAAGTCGGTGGTTCTTCTCTGCTGTTTCCATCAGAGTTTACTGAACTTAATATGAAAAAAAAATTTAATAAATTATATTTCATGTTCAAGAGTTGAATGAAGGATAAGGACCTTCAAAAAAAAGCAAGAGTCCGAGGAAAAGTTCGAAAAATCATATGTTTCTTATATGGAATCGAAAAAATTTGAATCTTATTCTATGGAATCAAAAAATTCATATGTTTCTTCTATTCTGAAATTCTTTTACAGGATCGGTTATCTATTTAGCCGATTTTGAATGTTAACTGTTAGCATCGGTTAATAAAAAAAAACCGTTCAGGATACTTGACAATCAAGATCGGTGTGTTTTTTACCGATCTTGTTTATTAGCTGGATCGGTGTATAGGTAAACCGATCCTGATACACATTATCTACATCGGTTAAACCTGTAACCGATGTTAATACTTAACAATCACGAGCGGTTATCGTGTTTGCCCGATCCCAAAGGTATTAGCCTCAGTGTTTTATTTTAACCGATCCTGATGAGGCGATACTGTTTGCACATTTTCCACTAGTGCATTTTCAAGCATTTTCTTCATGCACGATGCTAGTGAGAATTTTTTTTTTTTTTTTAGATTAAAGGCGGGTTTTATTGAAGTTAGTGAGAAAAATGTTGCATGTGTGTATTTAGAGAAAGACATCAGTTTTACATGATATATATGTATTTTTAGCATTTAGTGCTTGATTCCTGAATTACGTAGAATAATTATGGCAGTGATTTTTATATAAGAGAGTGTCAATAAATGATACCAACCTCAGTTTATTATCTTCTAATTGAAAATTTTATAATAATATGCCTCTCATAATTATGTGTGTTTTTTAATCTTTACATAAGAGATAAGAGAAAATCTATTAAATTATAAAATGACAAAAAAAACCGAAGAATACTGACAAACTTTTTTCAGATTACAGTAGAGCTTTTTGATGGTTTGCAGTTTGTTTTGATAATGACTATAATTATTGGATTTGTATATATATAAGGATATCTGATGCAGTTCTGAAGATAATTAATTTTCCCAAAATATTGACGTATCTTGTTTTATTAAAATTTGCATAATATTTTTCTTTTTTAGCGGTCAAATATAGTGATAACAAAGTGTGAAGTAAGATCAAAATAAATAGTCTATATATTATAAAGATGAGGCTATGGTGCTATGCATAGCACGGATGGGGTCCGTGCTACGGCCAAAAATTGACTTTTTAAAATTCTAATGGTCGATCCAACCGTTCAATGTGATAACCATATATATACTTGCAACTAAATTTTATATTTTTTCGAATTTTTTACTATTTTTTAGATAGGTAGATTTTGATGGTCCAGAATTTTCAGAAACACTGATTTCTACCTATCTAAAAAAATAGTAAAAAAATTCGAAAAAATATAAAATTTAGTTGCAGTACATATTCATATGGTTATCACATTGAACGTTGGATGACCATTAGGATTTTAAAGTCAAATTTTGGCCGTAGCACGGACCCCATCCGTGCTATGCATAGACATAGCTCACTCTATTATAAATATGTTGTAGTCTTATGATATAATATCAATTTGAATAAAAATTTTAATACTAATGTCACTTATGTTTTCAATTTGAAACTTGGATGAATTTTCAATTTAAAATTTGTAAAACCTTCTTATTTTTTCCGTTAAGGTTTTGGTAATCGATTAGGTCGTCATCATCTTATTATTTTTTTCATATTTTTCATGAAGTGGACTAATCGATCCGGATCAACTGAACGACCCGATTAAGTATTTTATTTAATTGTAAGACCCAAATGGGTTAAGTTATTTAGAAGCTTAATCCAATTTGACCAATACAAAATCCATAGCTGAGGGTGCAAACTTGTCGAATGGGGCCACAAGGTTGATCTTGGCAAGACATGCTATGAATCACAGTACAATCACTTAAGGTGGAGGTGCCGAGAAAGTGGTAGATGGGTTTACCGTCGATGGAGAAGCATCATTGTCCTGGACAATAATGACACCTCGATCGATTGGTGTTGATGCGCAATAGGTCACACTTGTTTCAGACTTACAGTGCGCGCATTTCTTGCATTCGCCTATAAATTAAAGAAAAAAAAATGGGAACAATTATTTCTTGCTAGTGACTAATTATAAACTATCTGCTTACGTAATTAAGAACTAGCATTTAGTCTAGTGATAAAGGTACATATCTTCTTATGTGAGAGATCATGAATTCGAAATTCGGATAGAGAGTCATTTATAAAAATTAAATGAAAGTTAGTAGCCAGATCTCCATCTTTCAATATCAAAATCTGCGTATGTAATTCGTCGGCCCAAAATGCAGTCTATGCATAATAAATTCACTCTGTTATGGGCTCCAAAATTCTGCTCCCATGGCCCACAGTTTGATCTTACTGGCCCAATGAGCCAGGAAGTTGTGCTATCTCAAGGGCCTTAAGATTGTGCTTAGTGACTGATAATATTTTTTTTTCAAGTATAAATTGAAAGTCAAGTCATCCAACTATTTAAATCTACAAAGAATTATTTTTTTTCGAGTTTCAAACTTGCAAATTTCTACACAGAGAACATTGCCTTACCACTATATCACAAACTATTCTCAGTGGCTGATAAACTTAACAACAATGTTTTTTTTACTTCAGACATATACATACAAATAGCATACCCGTATTCAAAAAGTAAGATTTTACTAGTGCCATGTATGTCACATTAATCAAACTAACAAAACTAATTAAAATTATTATGAAGAGAGGGTCAATATTGTTTAAAAAGTATGTAAAATAGACGATTGTTTATTAAAAAAAAACTAAGGTGATTCACAAATCTTCAATTATTGTGCCTTCTAAGTGAAATGCTCATTATTCTCCTCAACTCAATGGGAGGCCCATACTATTCTAATGTAGAAAATTCAAGAAATGGATAATCTATGATCTCAACGCCCGGATAGCAACAGATAAGGCTACGAATTTTCAATACAGATTTTTTGACAAAAAATGTAAGAATTTTAGAAGGGGTAGGTTTTTCAGAGGACTTTAATTTGGATAAGCCTTATTGAAAGTTGGATTTAAATTGTTCAATTCATGGCAAAATTTATATGAATGATTTAGATTTACCAGTGGTTTAAATTTATTAAGTTTTGAATAGTTCTCACAAATCTCATAGGATGAGATCGGACAGTTTAGATCCGATTTTAGATAAAAAATTGTTAAACCTTTTGGAAAAAACTCAATTCCTTATTCAAATTTTATGCACAAATTTTATCGGTGAGA